>JBCAUA010003355.1:0-13497 GCA_038406235.1 Peronia verruculata | reverse complement strand
GTGCGTCTATGCAAAGCAGCAAATCTACTCAAACTGTGACAAAACCTGCAAAGCAGTAAGCCTAACAAACTCTGACAGCATGCGCAAAGCAATAAGCTTAACAAACTGTGACAACACGTTCAAAGCAGTAAGCCTTAAACTGTGACAACACCCGCAAAGCAGCAACCCGACCAAGCCAACCAAGCCTACAAACCAATCAAAGCAATGAGTTATAGCAAATCATTGTATTAATCAAGCCTTAGCCCAGACTCTGAGTGAGAGGTTGGAACTTGGAAGCGCCTAGCTAGTCACCTCTCTCTCGCGCGGGGCATTGCGCTGAGCGGACCAGCGATTCACCAGACTACCAGACACAAATTCTAGATCGGCAGGCTTGCTGCAAATCACAAGTCTGTTTTGTTTGACTGGCTTGTGGGATTTGTGGGTCCCGGCACTACTATCAAGCACTGCCCTGTGCACGCTCTGGGCGGCCCAGCGATTCACCAAGACTGAGGCTTGCTGCAAATCATAAGCCTGTTTTGTTTGACTGGCTTGTGGAATTTGTGGGTCAGGGCAGTACTGTCAAGCACTGCCCTGCGCACCTCTGAGCGGCCCAGCGATTCACCAAGACTGAGGCTTGCTGCAAATCATAAGCCTGTGTTGTTTGACTGGCTCATCTGATTTGCTTTACTGGAAAGAGTTACAAATCTAGTGTTGTATTTGCTAACAAGTCCAGCACTAGAGGACACAGATTTCTCTTTAGATTGACATTAATAACTCTATACATGAAAAATCTAACATCAAACTTTCTATAGCTGATTTTGCAACATATGAGTCACAGTATGATGAAATCAGGCGCATCATTTATTACCATATAGTGTTTCTGGTAACAGATTAAAGCTTATTCATTTCCCTTTCTGTTGGAGGAAAAAATCTTTCTTCTACCTTGAGTAGAACACAAGATATTGGCAAATAAAGATGATGCGAATGAAAAAATGTCCATCATTTTGTTAGTCCTTACTAATTTTCATTTACATCACATCAAGAAATTACAATTTTCGGACTTGAAGTCAAAATGTTTCAGCACGTTCAACTCTGAAATACATTTTTAAAATGGGCATAGATGGATTCTATGACCCCCTCCCCCCGTACAAAGTTTACTTACAACTGGAAAAAATTGTTACTTCTTGAGCCACCTGACTTCCATGGATGCCTGATTTCACCATGTTGCATTTCATATAATATCCCTTTCTTGCAGAATAAGGATCAGAATAATCAGCTCCTTTTGTTGTCCATAAAGAGAATTAATATTTTACTACCTTGTCCTGCCAAATTTCAAAGTCCATGGCTGTCTTTTCAATTATATCAGTGAATTCCTTTATATATACAATGTCAGAGCATCCTCTCACCTTGGCCAGTAGCGGGTCACACGAATGGACTGTGCACTGAGGGTCAACTTGTGGTAGATGCGACCAATGCTCATGTAATAGTCCTCCTGTTAAGAGCAACAGTGAATGATGACAAGCTATCAGTATGTTGTACAGTGATATCTAATCAGGCAGATTACCTCTATACTCAAGACAAAGTACCATCTATTTTACTTACAAAGTACTGTTCTCTCAAAAATATGCTGTACTTTCAATAATGTATCCCACTTTCATCAACTTACTGCTCTCTGAACAATCTACCACATTTTCATCAGACTATCTACTGCTGGCAAGAAAAGCACAGTGACAGGCTTGCAGTAAAATGGGGAGGCGGTAGAGGAAACATGGAGAAGAAGGGAGGGAGTGATAGGGGAAGTATGACTGCATAATCAGGCCACATGGGGACTGTACCCACATCTTTGTCTGCCAATACATACAGTCACTTTAGCTAATTAATAAACACTTGAGTCTATGTGCTATTATCATAGTCATATCATGCTTTCATTCAACAATGACACTATCATGTGGAAACTCATTTGAGTTTGAAAGAAGGACATTAATGATAACAATATAAACTAAGAAAAGTCAAACTGTTAATAAAACATAGACACACACAAAGCTGTTCTTATTTGCAAAGTAAAATCTTTCACCAGCGGTAACAATCAACTTATTGGAGCAGACAAGACCGTGACTGTGTAAGCTTTCAATCCACCAAAGCGCCTGTCCGTATAAGGACCTTCTGTTTTGTTTGTGTTTTTTTTTTGTCTCTTGGTGACCCAGCACTTTAGGTGGAAATCGCTGTGTCAGAGGGCATGTATATCAAAACTTAATTTAATTCAAAGTGTCCATGCAGCCACTTAACAATCAATTGAAATATTCTGAAAGAAAATGCACATTAGTTGTATGTCAGAAGTACTTGGGACTATTACAAAAGGTATTTCTTCTATCGGTGATATGCTCATCAAACTAAGGATAAGGTTAAGTTTTTGTAAGCCTTTCAGTCTATCTGTAGACTCTTGGTCATTTCTTGTGACCATGTCGGGCCATGGCAGAGGTTGTCGTTATCTCCATGACAGCATCACATTGACGTCCTGAGGAGCAACTTAAAAAGACCACTAAAAGATAAAAAAGGGTTTGAGGCCTTTATTATTTTACTGTCAAAGTTTCTGTCCACCTTCCTCTCAATGAAAGCATGGGAAAAGAAAAAAAGCAAAAAAAAATTGAATTTAAAATTACAATAGGAATAATTATATTTCTAATAGCACCTGTCCATGGGGGAACAGTTGAAGGAGAATGGCTTTCCTCCCTGCTGCTGCATACATCATGGCTTAGGCACGCACATATTAAGATTCATTCCCAACTATCGCCTGGCAAATGATGGGCTTATCACACTGTAATCAAATTGCAGCAGTTCTTCAGACTGACTTGTTCTGATGATATCAGTCGCATTTTGTTTTTTGTATTAGTGCAGTTGTGAATGTATGCTGAATGTGTACTACATCTAATTAACTAAGAAAGAGATTCCTTTTAAAAGCACACAAAGGATAACTTATTTCTTACTGTCTCATTATCATCATTTGCTAAAATGAAAAGTAACAAAGATATACTTACAATGACACCTCTTCTGGATGCTCTTATCAACTATGATGGCCCAGGAAAAAAAGGTTGAAAAAAAAAGAAGCGATAAAAGCATATGAAGCATTGATACAAAGCCATAGATTTACTGCATTCATGTATTCACCTGTTGCTGGCTAGTTTTCATGGCTTAGAGATTGATTCATGCATATGAAACAGCAAATTATGCAAGTAAAGATAACTAGCAAAGCAAAAGCAAATAGCATGCTGTAGTAAACCACATTTTCTTTACATTACATACTGCCCTCATGCACCTCTGCTGAGCCCACTCAAACACCTTAACCAGCTCATATTTTAAAAAACAAGAAAAGCCAATGCATAAAAAATGGAAGTGAAATAAAAAGACACGACAACAAATGTAAAAAAATATGATAAAATGATTCATTTATATATCTCACAACCAAATGAAATGAGTCAGATGTTGTTAAGAGAAATGGGCTGTACTGACTGTAAGATGACAAGAGTTAACTTTGCATGTGAAAACTTGAAACAGAAAAGTTGCAACTGATTAATTTTGTTTTTCTTTCATTCAGATCAAGTGCATTTATTTGTAGGTTCAATGACACAATCAGCACAAGATGTGAAAATTTCACATCAAACTCATTTCATCTGTCCTGTGATGATGTCTGTCAGCAATGGATATGCTGATGTCAGCCTACAAAAGCAAGTACTAAAACCCTAACACAAAAACAAAACCCCCGTATTGATTCTTTGTGTAAGAGAATAAATATTTGTAACAAAGCCATCTCACATAAACAAACTGTTCCCACAAAACAACAGAACTCAACAACAACAGAATGATGGCACTGTTTAAGGCTCTGCCATATGCCACCTTTTCCTTTTGTCAACAGATTTTATATCGCACTATTAGACAATATGAAAAAAGGGACATGACATATATAGCTTAATACATCATATCAACTCAAATTAACATGCTCTTCTAACTAGCCAAAATACATCTCATGCAATTAAACAAATGGAAAACAAATTCTAGCATTCTAGCTGATTAAATAAAGGAGAAAACAGCCAAAAACTGCCAGCCTAGAGATTTGCAATCAAACTGCCCTTATATCAAGCTTTTCTAGTAAGCCAAGCATGTACTTGAGCTATTTCAATAACTGATGAATCCACAGGATGAGCATTGTCACAAATTATGCCTTTTTTTTTTCAAATTATATTACCAACCCTCTGACTAACTTTGCCAAATTCTTTATATGAAAGCATCAGTTTGAAAAATTAATAATTTCACAGTCAAAGCATTTTTTTTGTTCTCAAAACATTTCCTTGATCTTGAGTCTTTACGGGTAGGATCTCTCTTAATGTACAATTTGTGACTATTCCTGTTCTTCCCCTAGATGCCTCAAATGGACAGAAGACAATATCAAAGCACCACAGATGAGTCAAAGCTGAGGAAACTAGCACATCCCAGCCCAAAGATTCTCAGACTAGGTTTGTACTCACATCCACATCCTTCCTGCCAGATCTCATGAATTGTGTAGGGGTGGAGTCACTTGTGATGGCCTGATGTTTCAGCTCGGAGGCCTGGTGAATCTTTTTCTTGGTGATCAGCTGGAAGCCCTGACACACACCAGAACAGAATGTATGTAATGGTATCACTGTGTATCATCAATGAGTGTTTCTATCCACCCGAGTTTGATCGTTCAAACTGATACAACTTTATAGAATTTCAGCACTTTGTAAGTTATATAAGATCAATGCTGTTGTGCAGTATTGTATCAACAGCTTCTAATGTATAATTTATGACAGCCATTTCACTTAATTTGTCAAGGGGTATTCTGCACTATTCTGCATTCACTTTCTCCATTTCAACACTGCAATTTATGTTCCCCATCCATGCATCTGAATAACTGTGCTACAATTACCTGTCCCAGTCGCTGAGAGATCAGCTCCAGAAATACTTCCTGGGTGTTGAGGGGTGGGCGGCGATAGACCAGCAAGGTCTTGTCTTCGCAAGATGGTGACCTAGGTGGACAAAACAAAAGTAATGATATTACAGGTCAAAACCAAGCTGAATAAATTGCTGCATACTTCTTGCTTTGTTCTATCAACATTTCCCTATGCCTGTGCATCCAACCACCATACCAACTGAGCTACAGAAAAGAATACAATCTCTGGAGTTGTGACACTGCACCAAAATCTTAGGAACCTCATGTAGAGATCGCATAATTAAGTGAACAAGTCTAGGAAATTTATCACAGCAACATAAAAAAAAAACTCAGCAACATTATGCAGACACTTAGGAGCTCTCCTCCCATAACAATTTTTCAGCTTCAATTGAACTTAAGTCAGAAAAGGCTCATTACCTAAAGAGTTAACGATATCAGCACTGGGTAATGATGATGAGGATGAGTTGATCCAAACATGATAGGCAATCTATACAGCTTGATGAGAACTGCCAACCATCAACCCCCAAGTAGTCCGATATAATAAAATGTTGATTTGAGACCACAGGAGAAGGTCAGGACCCTTTGTCTAGTAATTAAATCATTATATTCCATGTGTTTTCTTATCCATATTTTCCTTTTCCTTTCTCACAGGTTTTAAGATTCATTTACTTTTGTAACACATCTTGTATCATATGAATGCAAAGTTAAAACACACTGTTAAAAAATGAGAAAATGGTATGTTAAACATAATGACACGATCAAGACAAAATGATTTACATGGAAATTACAAATAATGGTCATGGGAAAACTTGTATAAACTTTGAACTTAAATGACATAAGCTACAAACTGCATTGGAAAACCTCCTATGAAATATGGAAGGGATCAATAAAATGTGTTTAATGTGAAGATATCTAGGGGCAAAATGGCATGGCCTTCCGCTGTGACAGTGTGTTAACATTCTACCTGGACCACGACGCCCAGATTTCAGCATTAAGATCCTCAGGCAGCAGCTCATACTCTGCTACCACATAGTCATAGTGCAGACTGCGCCGGTCAGGGAAGAAGTCAGTGGTCACAGGCAGAGATGCTGGGATAGTCAGGGACTTCCAGTCCACAGCTGGGGAAATGCAGCAATCAACAACATTGTGAGTGTATCATTCGTTCAATAACTAGTACAGAAACAAGAAAGGTCCGTTCTGCATATCCTGTCAGTCTCAAGTACAATTCAAGAGGCAGAAATGCATGTGGTACAAAATTTTTCTCAGTATGTTTAATATTTATGTCATGAAGCAATACTAATGAAGCTGGCCTTGTGATATGCTTAATACCTTTTTTTGGCATACAAAAAAAAAAATAAAAAATAAACAAACAAAAAACACATATAAAAATGTATTCAGTGTCTGGTTTCAAGTATAGCTGACAAACAGGTTGTACTGTAAAACTCCAATTTCCTCAAAATTTGCATCTGATCATTTCGCACCATTTGCATTTGCAATCCTCATATACAGCATGAACAAGGTTAATATCTGCAATGTTCAACATGCATAGGGATAAAGACATAGCAGATCACCAATTTATCCCATATATCTGAAATTCAAAATAAAAAGATAAATAAACAACAACAAACAGACAAACAAAAGCGGAAAAAAGCAAAGCCTAGCATAAAGCATTCATTCATTTTCTCTCATTCTTATCTACAACTTGTGCATAACTCTTATTATCCCAAGTGACGACTCAGTCATCGCTTGGTCAGGGCGTGGCGACCGAAGTGATGACTCCATTGTCACTGGGCTGACGTGCAGTTAGCCTAAAAAAGTCCATGCTACATGACCGTAAATGGAACTACTTCAAAACTTTAAAGGGAAAAAAAAAACTACACTAAAAGGAGTTGCATGAAAAAGCGGTAGATCTGTGTTTTTTTCACAGGTCTTATTGATATATACCCCAATTCTATGAATTTATGAAGAGAATTAATTCCGCCAAAACCACAAAATTAATTACGGCTACCAAGAGATATGCTCTGCTTCAAGTTTGCACCGAAAGCATTTTATTTCAACTAATCTCAGCTCTGTATCAATTTGAGATCAACAAACGCTACAACCTTGTAGATTTTCTGTGATTGTAAATTCTGACTGTTGGTGAGTTTACAAGCCATATTATATATTTAGGCCTCCAAGATTTAGAAAGTGGCTGAAAATTTTACAGGGTAAAGACAATGAATAAAACTTTACTCTCATCAATACAAATGAATAAATAAAAAAAATTATATATCCTGTGATGACCATAAATTCCAAATGTTAAAGTTTATTTACAAGTCATACAATGAAATACCCAATGTTGTAATTCACAATGATGTGAAAAAAAAGTAGAACAAACGTATGAGAATAAATTTTACACACACAAAAAAAAGAGAGACAGAAGGAGACCGTCAAACATATGTATAAACGGAAGTGGTATCAAAAAGTTCTTGGATGACATCAGCATGGTTGACTCTGTTTCTGTGTGTACATATCTGTAAGAAGAGTAGATATTTGTGTACCTATGCAATCATTCAGTTTGATTGTATTAGTTGTCAAACTGTTACTGCACAATATGTTTTAGTGAGTGACCCCAAGGACTCATCTGCAATTCTGTTTGCATTCAAAATAGATGTCAAGCAAGAGCAAAAATCAAAGATTGTGTCAGACCTACGCGGTGATATGATAGGTCTATGGTGATGTTGATTTATGCCAGACTGCATGTTCTGAATGGCCTTCATGATTCAAGACAGGCAGAATGATGAGAGGTTTGGTGGTATTTCACTGAGCACAAAGTATGGAAAAATGGAAGAAAATGCAAGGAATGTGTCCCAGGGTAGTATACTTACACCCTGGGAGCTGTCGACTTTGTCATTGAGATGAAAATTCTGAGACAGCTGAAAGAAGATGACGGGTGCAAAAGAGCTGTATTTCTGTGCCTTGGCAATTGAATGATTCCCACAGAACAAAGTATATGTCCACAATGCCTTACCATCTGGTAACTTTTTGGCCAGGGACAACATGCCTGTAGATGCCTATACATGATACTCATGAGATTTGGACTATTGTGACTTCTCCCTGCTCCCTCAAGATGAAAATTCACCTAAAAGACCACAGATTGGTACAGTGCAGGCTAATTCTTATGAACTGCTGGTAGTTCTGGACAAGCTCAACAGAAATTATCTTCCAATAAGTGTTTGATACAAGGCAGAAACACTGGTAGTGATATATGCAAGTCCAGGGGGACAGTTTCAAAGGAGATTAAGGCAAATCAAAACTGGGTTTGGCAGTAAAAGATATAGTCTGGGAACTTTTTGATACCATCTCGTCACATATAAAAGGCAAAGAAAGCATGACTAAATTAACAGGTAGATAAAGTCATGGAGAAGGACAAAACAGGAGAAAGATAACAGTAAAAGTTTCCAGTGAAACAGATGCTTTTAAAGAGACTGATAACACAGTGACACAGCAGAAACACAACTAATTTTATGGTGAGGGCATATATATATTTATATATATATATTATATACATGCTTAGAGGGTAACAGTGCCCAAGCTCTAACAAGGTCCTTGATTCTCAAAGACAGACAAATTCCCACACAAAGCTTGACACTTAAAAAGACATGATATTAGCGCAGTTGTCTGAATGGCCCAGATTTGAAAACGCCACTTAAATGATCACAGCTATCTTTCTAATGCCAGATATGTTTCTTGGCAAATGTGTCTAAATAAGGGTTGGTCTTCATTCTTGTTATATAAAGCATGGCTCACTAGAGATCTTGACACTCATACTGAATATAAAGTGATGAATATAAAGCAAAAATTCTGGATATGTATGGAGCTAAGCCTGTGACAAGCATTCAGTTGTTAGTAGACAAGACAAGTTAGAACTGTAGCTGAAAAGTTACAGAAATAAATGACAACACAGCAGTGGTTTCACAGTGGTGATGTAGCACCCATGGGCATTTGCTTCTCATAGAAAACGAATGAAAACAAATACGCACACAAACGAGGTACAGCACTAAATCTGGGCAGGCACAGGAAATTCATACAATGCAGTGCTGGACAAAAATGCTGATAGCGGACACAGCCTCGCAAACTCAATTCTCAGACAAAGGAGATAACAAAGCAATACTCTAAAAGTTTTTGCTATGGAAATGTTTGGATAAACATACATCTTGTTTTGGAGGAAATCATTGTGCTAGGACATCAATAAACCAACATCGGTCAGAAAGTCAAATCTCAGGACTGCAGATGGACATACAAATGTTAATGTCAGTGCAGCATACAAATCATGTGGCAGTGGTTAAGAGAAAAAGAATATAGAACTCTTAGAGACAAAAATCACATCTGTTGCCATCCACCATTTCTAGGTATTATTCTGCATAAGACATTTCAGGTTTGTGAAACACAACAAAACATTATGTTCCACTGTGTCCCACCAATGTGGCAATATGCAGTGATTTGTCTAGTTTTCTACCTCATCTTCTAAGAATTTAAGAAACAGAACCTGGTCAAGACTGGGTGAGATAATATAACAGACTTCAAGGACTCAGGAAACTGAGAATAAAGTTTGAAAAAAAAAAGTTTTTGTTCCTCTGGCACTGGATAACTCATTAAGTAAGGTCTATTGCTGATACATACTAACTTTCAGGACCAATGTTCAGCCCCATTTCAAGCTATAGGGAACAGTATAAAGATGAATGGAAGGCAGCCAAAAAAGAATGTCTCCGATAGTACTAGCTGACAGCAAAGTGCTTGAGTGATAAACAGTCGATTCACAAATACAGTACAAACCCTGAGATAAATATCAGAGAGCTTCTGACAGCTGAGAGCAAGAATCAGCGCACCCTAAAATGAGATAAACTTAGAGCAAGTAAAATATCAATCACTGTTCTACGCATTAATGGCAGAACTCTTGACCTGTGCCAAAATGAAACTTACATACCACAGAATTTATGATAGTAAAACTATCAGAGTACTTTGTCAAAATTAAAATCCTCCATCAGAAGTAATGAAACACATAAAAACAAATAAATAGGTTTAACTGATGATATCCAAGAAAAATCATAATATTCCTGTAATGTCTTAAAAGTGCTGAAAATGGAAGGTGTCGTTATCTTACAGAAATAACAATATTTCTGATGCAAAGATGTGATGAACAGTATCTGAAATTAGGAATGTTGCTCATGAACTTTGTTACAGCAATTCAAGATATGCTGAGTGTGTAAGGGCCGTAATTCTCCTCTCTTACTCATTCACAAACACTTATAATTGATCTCCAAACCACAGAGACAACAGAATGAATGAACTCATTCAAAACTTCTATGTATGCTTGGTAGATAACACTGCATTGTAAACAAAGCAAGAAATGAGTTGTCTTTTCAACTGAATTGCATCCCACGTCATTCAAATTTATCCTCTTACTCTGTCTCACATTGCCCATTGCATGAATGACCAATGGATCAATGATCCATCACGATGCAGTGTGCTCCACAATGTAGGCAAAGCTGTCAGAGATCTCTGTCACATGACAACTCAAAATGTTGAACAAATGCTGAAATGAAGCTTTGATCGCTATCACATGATCACAAAGACATTCCAAATGAGTTTCGTTAACACAGATGATGATAGTGTAAAATGGATCACAACAGTCATCAGCAAAATTGTGTGCATCGTGACAACAGCAACATCAACAGTGACTCTACATGTACTAGGGCAGGTGGCAAGATAAAAGTTGTGTTTGGACAAACACAAGAGCAACTGACACACACAAAAATTTCTAGCAGAATGCAACAAAAGCTCACAGGAAATGTATCACAGAACTGTTCCACTAAATAATGACAAAACCTAAAAAAAATTTGAGTAATTCAAAGAATGGAATATATAATTTTAAAAACTATAGTGCATTCATAGAGTCTTAGTGATAAATCTTTTTGTTTGACAACGTTTGCTCTTTTGAGCATGAAAAGTTCAGTGAATTTTTTTTTTCATCTGCCCATAATTGTGTACAGTCCCCAAGAAACTGTTTTTCATGTCAGGAACACAATATGACTCAACTAGCACCAACTCCTGAGCATCATAATATAGAATTTTGAGGGTCTGAGTGTGGCATGAAAAGGCTCAGGGCCAGAGCAGATGTTAAACACGTCTACTGCCAATGGACACACTAACAAAGGGATTATGGCATCTGTAACCAACTTAAGAAATGATACATCATCATATTTTGGACATCCTGTTGGTTCACAATGCAAGTCAAGATTATATAATCATCATTATAATCATCATTTTACACAAATGTCTTTAAAGTTAAGACAGGCTGTCGAACAGCAAACAAATTCAATACACTAAAGAAACAAATAGCAATCTGTAGGATTTGGATATGTACAAAAACTGAATCAAGAGATATTCCTAATTACTTATTTTAACCTCTTGGTTTTTCAAAAGGGCAACGGTGTATCATCATCTCTAACCCAAATACAGTACAAATACAGTACAAACCCTGTTCATTCAGGACCCCCCGGACAAGTTGTGCACTTATCCTCTCATGGCAGTGTGTGTGGGGCCTGGGTCTCCACAAATGTTGTAAGAGTCTATTCCTGGTCGCTGTTGATTCATCTCTTCTTCTGCCTTCCTGTATTTTCTTTCTACCCACTGTTCTGTGCAGAGCAGTTTCCAAAAGGATTTTGTGATATGACCATACAATTTCAATTTCTTTTTTATTAGTCCTCTAGAGCCCAATGTTGCAGATGTAGTTGACATCATGGACAGAATTCACTATATATAATTATATTATCTCATCCGTTGTCCTCAAGCAAGTCAGAAATAGATTTCAAAACTTTTACTTCTCCCACAATTGCTCTGAATAGGACTATTAGGCTATTGATAATGTTGAAAATATATTAGATAAATCTAAATTTGACAATATTTTCTGGTAAATCCTGGGCTCCAGGGGGCCATTGAAGAAAAATGTCATGGAGGCCATGGTCTGTTTGTAATGTGGTCTGATTACAATTATGCACCACCCAAGATGTTTCTGCATCATCATATCTCAAAAGCTTGTATTGCCCTTTCCTAATTTTGTTTCACCTTCCATGTCTTGTATGGGACAGATTCAGTGCATGCAACATTGTGATCTCACGGTGATGTCATCATCTCTCTGTAATGACTATAGAGTCTCGATTGTGTGCAGCTCCTGCAAGGCCTTTTGATTGTGATCCTTCAGCACCAGTGATTGCTCCAAGATATTTGAAGAAACTGCTGCATTGTATAGAGTCCTTGGTCATGCACTGAGATGTTCACTGATTGGGCATTGTTGGTATCTGTCATAAGCCTAGCTTTCCCAGCATTTATAATTTGTACTCCATATTTTGACAATGTGTAATCTAAATGAAGGACCAGGTTGTCTGGTTGCTCTTTCCAAGACTGTGGACAGATATCCTGTGCTTTCTTGGTATAAGCACAGTCTAAAAACTATTCCCTACTGTTCAGTGAGAGAAATCTTATATTGCTGTAACATAATCCTACTTTGCTAATGGTCATTAACTCTTTGTCTACTTTCGTTTGAGGTTAGCTAACATTTGCACTGGACTGTGTTCTATGGTGAAGAATAATTTGAAATTATCTCATAAGAAAGAATCATTTTACAGAAATGCCTCACAATACAATACATCATCAGTTGGTAACTGTCTCAATATACACAACAATAAATGTAAACAATTCTGAAAAATTAATTTCATAGATAGAAATATATCAAACACTATGAAAGCCAAATTTCCATGCCAGCTTAGTTCTTCATTGGGGCTATAAAGAAAAAAATTCACTTTAGCATGTGAATGAGGTATTGAAACAAACATTTTAATTACATGGTTCCTTCACTGATCAGGGGAAGACTTTAAACTTTAGAAATTGTGTAGACAGGCAAGTCATCATGATATGCAAAGTTGTAAAGAGTATGTACATGTATCTATTTGCGATATGGACATCCATCTACTGTGAAGCCATGACTGGCCCATGCAGACAACTTAGATCAACATTAGATTGGGTGATGAAGGGATTGGCTGGGAGCTTCTACAGTGATGACTACAACAAAACTAAAGCAGTGATATCCAGATGCTGGCTCAGCTACTCAAAGTGGTGCTGTCAACAACATTACAGGAGAGGGATCAAAGAGAAACTAAACTAAACCAAACTGAGCCACAGAGCACTAAACAGAAGCAAAGCTACCAGGACAAGGCAGTGGTTATCTGACACTATCCTCAGCTGATGCTTCTCTCTCAATGTGGCAGGGATCAACACAGTGGATACAACTCAACAACAAACTGGAAAAAAAGCATTAACAAATAAATAAATTTTAAAAAACACTGGAACGTAAAAAATAAACTAATGAAATGACACAACCCTTACACTTCTGAATAATAATGGAGAGCCCAAAAAAGTTATGGCACCAGTAGTTAAGTATGATGAATCAACAGAACTTCTTTGTTAGTATTTGATTCTTATTTCCAAAGCACACAGGCTAATAAAATAAATGT
>JBCAUA010003344.1:7500-13497 GCA_038406235.1 Peronia verruculata | reverse complement strand
CATTACACTACACTACATTACACTACACTACATTACACTACACTACATTACACTACACTACATTACACTACACTACACTACACAACACTACACTACACTACACTACACTACACTTTACTACACTACACTACATTACACTACACTACATTACACTACACTACATTACACTACACTACACTACACTTCTCTACACTACACTACACTACACTACACCACACTACACTACACTACTTCTTGCTCTACACACTTCTTACTCTTTCACCTCTTGCTCTCCACTCTGGCTGGACAACCTATATAAATACAGACACCAAGCTGTCCAGAACAGTCTCTCATCCGAACTCGCTCGAAAAAACCAGTGCATGAATATGACATAGTGAACACACACATAAGGTCAGACCAGATCCGCCTCGATCTTTCCGGAACACACACGACCGCATGGGCCCAGTATACACAGTTACAGTCAGATGAGTATCACTCACAACACATGAGCCTAGAGTACACACGACCTTACCACACCGCAACCGTAGTCTTATGTGTACTGCACAATCATGATTCGTTATGCCCACCCATTCCAAGTTCCTCAATCTTCCTGTCAGTGCCAGCACCTTGATATGGTCCAAACTGAAGCAAACAGCCATTTGTGGTTGCTGGGCACCACAATTTGAAGCCGTATCGTATTGGCTTACCTCGGATGAATAATTGCTTACACCCATGCCTCCCAAAATAAGGGATCATGCTCTCACGTCACTAACGGGTAGGGGCTGCTAAACGGGAAAATAGAGGTGACACTCTTCATCCATGTGAGATACAAGAGGCCTAACTTTGCTGAACTTGTCAGCTGCATTCACTTCTCCTGGTGGCACTTGCAAATTTCTCATGATACGATCAAATCTGTCTCTGTCAATTGCATCAGTCACCATGCTATTCCTAACATCTGCATCTTGTGACCAGTACAATCTCCTGCTGGGCAAAGAGTTATAACCTGAGAGCCACAAAACAGCAAAGGAAAACTTTGAGCTCATGGGGCTGCATTGAGAACACTTTGGTGTTGTGTGTTGCATATTAATCTGGGATAATAGATTGTAAAGCGCTTTGAGCCTGTACTTAGGGGGATAGGCGCTATATAAATACTCTCTATTATTATTATTATTATTATTATATTATTATTATATTCCATGGAATTGTTGCAATTTGTCTCAGCGATGTCATCATCTAAAAATATTTCAACAAAACCAGGAGGTAGGAACTTGAGCTGTGATGTCTACTTCCACAGGAGTCTTTCTTGCTTTCCTTTATGTGTGTCCAAGTTCTTTACTCCTGTTCGCACCTTGGCAGCCTTCACTGTCTTCTCCTCGAATTGGATGGCTCATGAAGAAAAAGAACAAAAACAAAAAAAAAAAAAACAGGGCGAGCGTGTAACTGTTAAACATTTCTGCGATAGTTAATTGGACAGAGAGAAACGTGCAATAGGTCCAGGATATTTCACAGAAGTGATGACAGATAAGAGTCAGATGTTCTTCACATTCTCCATCATGGAAAAGTCAAGACTATGCATCATAAGATGATTTTTTGTTTCATTCAAAGATTTCATTTCTCTCGTAATTCTTGATGGATTCATTTCATTTCTGGCACTGGGTTTCTATGAGCTGTCAGGTTTTTTTTTTATCAATTTTTTTTTTTTTTTTGGCTACTATTTTGTTCAGAAGTAATTTGATAAAATGTATTATAAAATAATACTAAATTTTGACTTGCTCATAAACTTGAAATTTTTCGTTATATCAAAAAGACCCTTTGACAAGATTTGTAGAAGTAGCTAAATATCAGCGTGTGCAATTTGATAAACTTTGAACAATAAAAAATTGTACATGTGCAGCTTTGAAAAACAGTGAAAATCCAATATGACGCCTGTTTTTGTTGGTCACCATGACAACCACACGGTTATCAATGAAACCAAACTTGTATTTTGGTTCTCTCATCTCATTTGCAATGACATATCCATACCAGAGAAGTCAAATGACAATTATGTGGATTTTTGTTTCAAAGGGCTAGATTGAAAATACCGGGTAGAGTTTCTCTTTGTTGCTGTTGTTGTAGATGGAAAATAAGACTCAGGGTTGTTCTGGTGGAAAGAAATTGTTCTTGTACTGCTGTTGTTGTTGTTGTTGTTATCTGCGGAAGGTCAGTGTGACATGTCTGGTACATAATACAGACAAAACTTTCAAAGGCGGCGATTTACAGACATCACAGACATTTCACCTGAAAACTATTAATCCGACTCTCGACAATGAGCATAGTGCAGTCTCTACATATTATTATGATCTCAAGGAAATTTGTTGAGTTCTAAATTTAATTTAAATTAATTGAGTCATCATTTTTTCGGCTTTTGCGGAGCTAATAGGGTTAAAAATCCCGTTCTCCCATCAATGTCCACTCCAAGTGGCGGAGTTTTAGTCTTTTTACCTCCCGATTTAATTTTGCGATAATTTTATTGCCACTCGAAGGGCAGCTTCTTCAAAAAAGAATAAAAAAAAAACCAACAAAAAACAAATACACCTTTTATCACCCCAATCCCATCTGCATGGCCTCTTACAAACATAATTAACACCAGAAATTTGGCAGTTTGTGTGTGTAAGAAACTTCTTCTTGCACGTTCTCAAGCAGTGAGCCAGTCGGAAGAGCAAAGCAATCACCAAGGGTCTGAGGGTGGGCGTGGGGGGAGGGGGGGCAGGGGGCACATCTGCGCTGTCGAAATGAGGCGGCAAAGGTAGCTACAGCTAATGCAAACTCCGTTTTTAAGAAGAGGAACAAAAAAGTCATTTCCTTCCGCAGTTTTTGAAGCCATTACAGGACTGCAATTTCTATAAATCTTTTAGTGGTTGTTATGTAGGACTAAGTGGAGCTGCACTTAAAATGCCATCAGCTGTAGCCGCTGCAGCGATTAACTAAGACTTTGTGATTAAGTGTTTATTGGTAACATGTCTGTCAACACTGCCTGGAAATCAGCAACTCCGCGCCAAACAGGAGGTTTCACACACACACACACACACACACACACACACACACACACACACACACACACACACACACACACACACACACACACACCTACTCACAGACACTACATACTGGTTCCCTACACAGGTGACGTCATTTCCGGTTCTTATTTGAGCCCAACGTTAGCCTCTCTGACAACGTTAACCCACTGAGCCACTGCAGGAATTAACCCTGACCCACTCAATTCTTCTGCTTTTTTTTTTTTTCTGTTCATTATTTCATTTTGTAAGATCTTACCGGGGCGTGAGAAAAACGTTTTCTATTTCTAGACCAACCACAATGTTCTGCCGCTCGAAGACTAATTTGCCCTGGTTAATTTCAGCATGTCCATCTGAGAGCCAATCCATTTTCCTCGGCCATAATTGTATTACACAAATGTCCTGATCGTGACGGCCTCTGGCACAGTGATCCAATTGGCGCTAACGAGCCTTGATAAAAACAGAACTCTCTCAAGAATGAAAGGCTGGGGAGGGGAGGAGGGGTGGTTCATGGGGGTGCAGGGACTCTGTGCTGTGGATATGTGGCTGGCCAGATCATGGGGGGGGGGGGCGGAGAGGTGGAAGTTGGGGGGAGAGGGGAGTCTCAAATCTGGGAAAATGTGGGTTAAGTGCAAGATATTTATGGATGTATGGAAGGATGGGTGCATGGATAGATGGATGGATGGATGGATGGATGAATAAATAGAGGAATGGATGGACTGATGAAGGGATAAGTGGGTGGATGAAAGGATGGATGGATGAATGGGTGGATGGACGGGTGGATGGTTGGTTGGTTAGATATATGAGTAGATGGATAAATAGATGGATGGATGGATAGATGAAAAAATGAATGAATGGCTGGATGGATGAATGGATGGATAGATGGATGAAAAACAATATAAGGATGAATGGATGGATGGATAAATTGATGGATAGATAGATGAATGGGTAAATGGAATCATGTTTAAAAATCTTATTTTAGTCATTCAGGCATGCAAAGCAGTTGAATGGAGTGCAATATGTTTTTCAGGAGTGAGCTCTCATCTTTCAGACAGGTCAGCCGGTGATCCCCGAGGTCTACAGGCACTGGTCTCTGTCTCAGCACTAATCCAACATTTAAAGATTTGTACCCAGACTATTGCATCACATCATTGGGTCTTTGGCGGGGGGGGGGGGGATATCACACAGTGAACAGATGATGGAGAAGTGGAAGGAGAGACAGAATAGAAAAGAAAGGGAACAGGCAGAAAACGGACGGAAGAAGATGAGAATAGAAAAGACGAAGAATGGAATGGACAGGAAGAAGAAGAAGAGAACGGACAACAATAACAGCAACAACAAAAACAATAACAAAAGCAACAAAGACACCAACAAAAGTGATATTTCTCATTACTAGAGTCCAAAAAAGTCAACCGTCTGCCAGGCTGTGATAGCAGACGACAGAGAGACAACTCTGGTACCTTTGGTGCAGTTCCTGCCGCGCCTAGACCAAGTTGTCGGCCTTCCCGTACCGCTAATACATCAAAGTCTGCGTGCCGCGATATGGCCGGACCGTCTAGCCGCTGCCAATGGAACTTTCATCAAACATTTAAGGAGACTTTACACCTAATTTGATATCATCAACAAGCAAGAGCTGTCTCCTTCTCAGACATTCAGTTCTCACCCTCTCTCTCTCTCTCACTTAGAGGAAAATGAATTCTCTTTCTCTTTCTCTCTTTCCCTTTCTCCCTCTTTCTCTCCTCCTCCCTCCGTCTGTCGTTCCATACGTCATTTAAATGAAGTCACTCCTGAATACACCCCTGTATCTAGATTATAAATCTGCATCGAAGCCCAAAAACGGCGTATGAACTCAAAAGCTGTTGAATGCATGCATATGAAATTTGGCACACAGCTTTGTTGCATAACATCTGTGGTTCTACTCACAAGAGACTGAAAAAAGCTCACCATTTTTTTTATGCTGTTCTAAAAAGGAGATAATAATTGAATAATGAACTGGCAAGAATGGTGGATCCGAATTGTACGTTCCAGAGAATGATGCGGTCAACATACCAAGCACGTTATTATTATATCTTTTTTTTTTTTTTTATTCAGCAATGTTCAGTTCATTCATCCAAAATATCAACCTGGAGGTGCACACACTTGTGTACACATTATCATGTGGCAGTGCAGCATCTTTTTGACCTTTATAATTTAGAAAATCCCCCCTGAAGGTCATGGGATCTCTTCTAGTATATTATAACTAACGTCTCACACACAGACACCCATGACGTACATACATAAATTAAACATGACATGGGGAGACTTTATGAGATATTCCTATAGCTATAGAAGGAGACATTTGCCTGACGTGACAGCTGAGCGTTACAGAAATTCAGTTCTTTCAGCGTTACACTTCTGAAGTTGAGGCCCTGGTCCTTGGGTCTGCATTGTGCTGATCGTGTGAGTGATACATAAGTCGATATGCATGTCAGCGTGAGCGTATTTTGTCTGTGCATTGTGTGAAATGTCTCAGCAACTGAACTGTAAATGGAATTCTAGAAAATCAATGAAGTTTTTGTTATTTCTTCTTATCTTATCATATTTGATCTTATCAGCGACTGATGGCCCCGCTAGACAACAACTACAACAACAGCACAGTCACTATTATGTGGTAATGACTTTCTAGCTACTCAAACCAAATGCTATCCTGACACTTGTTTCAACCATTTCTCTTCTACCCGACTTTCCCTAGCCCCCCCCCCTCCTTCCACCTCTGAGCTCTGTACACAACCGCTTCTACACTGCTCAACTCACTGCTTCACACACACACACACACTCTCTCACATCTCTTCCTTCCTGTCTCATTCTCTCCATCCCTGCTTGCCTTCTCTCTCGTTCTTTCCATCTCTCCATCCCTCCTTTTCCCACTCTCTTCACTCTACCCTGGCATGTCTTTCTCTCTCTCTCTCTCTCTCCACTCCTCCCT
>JBCAUA010003344.1:0-2500 GCA_038406235.1 Peronia verruculata | reverse complement strand
GCATTCAGCTTACTCTTCATCGGTTTTGAATGTATACACGGGACATCCGAAATATATTCGCACTTTTCCGAGAAGGCTAGATGTCAGGCTTTTGTACCCATCGGAAACCGAGGGATGTTGAGTCGCTGAAAAAAATGCAGGGTTTCGATCTTCGTGTCCTTCCATCCCCCAGTGGAGAACGGGCGAGTCGAACCCATAACCATCACGAAGCAAAAGCCATAGTCACGGCGATCCCTCCCCCTCCCCCATCCCCCCCCCACCACCTCCCTGCCGACTTGGTCCAGTCTGTTTGCAGCTTCATATTTATTTTGGACACAGTGGTAACGTCACTAGGTAATTAGACCGAGCTGAAGCTGTAGGGGAAGGAAACAAGCGCACGTAAACTCAAATCTAAGGATTCCCAACTAGATAACGCAGGACTTGGCGTGCCTCCGTCAGGCGAAATAACACAGGATATGTCTATGTGGAAGTTTTCATCTGGAATCTTTTCAAATGCCCTTTTATTAGACATGAACAAAGGAACGCTGAGTGATTTCAACAAGCTGCTAAATTATTCATCACGTTTTTCATACCCGAGCAGTTCTGTCATACAGTGAAGTAGCTTGAAGTCGCACAGTTTCTGAAGATTTGCTGGATGTTTCGAGCCCAGGGCGTAGTGCATGAAGGGAGGAGGTGTGTGTGTGTGTGTGTGGGGGGGGGGGGTTTAAACGTTGGCATCAATGAGTGAGAGCGAGTTTAAAATGTAAAATTCACATACAGCCTCTATCATCTGCTTTATTGGCAATTCTCGTTACACTGACTACAACAACATTGACAGCAGCGTCAACAACAACAACAACAACAACAACAACAAACATCAACAAACATCAACAAATATCACCAGTAAAGACGCCGACGTTGATGTGGATGAAGACGGTGTGATGTAACGCTGAGTGGACATAAAGGCTTGAAGTTCCCCGCCAGCCCAGGCTATGAGACAAACAGACGTCAAGGGGGGGGGGGGGGAGACAAGCCAGTAATTAGTGGCTAATTAACGTCTGGCACCGTCTGAGACAACAACAATGACAGCATCCACAAAATAACGCCTGGGCAGACTTTCGTCTGTTTTGGCTTGGACAGACACAGAGATACGTAAACAGACACACACACATAGATGGACAGACAGACAGATGGACAGACAGACAGATGGACAGACAGACAGATGGACAGACAGACAGATGATAGTTTGACACGCGCAATAATAAAAAGAGGAACATAGCAACACCACCACCACCACCAACAACAACAACAACAACAACAGCAGAAAAGATTTATGAACAAAGTAAAAGCTCCAAAAACATTTGTAATATGGTTCACTAGTATTATCAACGGTAGTAGTTTTCCATGTAATAGGTAGCAGTAGGAGTAGATACATGGTAGCAGTCGGAGTAGTCACTGTGGTAGGTGAAAGTTATAGCAGCCGGTGTGGAGAGTCTGCCTGACCAGATGGGACTGTGGAAATCAGCTGTCACAGTGTGAACCACAGAATAGATACATACAGAAGATGCAGACCTCGGGTTTACGTCACTGTTTCCGTTCCGGGCGAAGCGAAGTCCTCCATATTGGAATCCCTGTCGCGCTTCGGTTGATAAGGACGCTTACGAGTAGATTTATACTGCACCTATTGACTCCACTGGGCTATTGTTAGTACTGTCAGTGTTGTGAGCGATGTTCAGAAAAGAATAGATTATTGTTTACGAACTCGACAGGGATTCCAAAATGGCGTTCCCGTCTTCCCCTGAAGCACCGCCTCCACCTTCTGTATGTATATATATTCTGTGGTGGGAATGGCATCGGTCGAGTGATCTCAGGGGTGGGAGGACAAGAGAAAAAGAAGAAAAAACTCCAAGGAGAATTTCTCACACCACGTTGTGCTGTAATTTCTGTGGCAAGTCATGTCTGTCCTGCATTGGTCTTGGCAGACATAACAAGGAAATCTTTGTCTGGGTCTTAAGGCTACATAATTTGTTGTCATTTGTGGCGGGAAGGAAGCCAGTCATCCTGTAGAATATTCTTTACTTATGTCATTTTTTAGTGTGTCCTATAATATCCAATCTCTTTCATTGACCAACAGTCATACGAATACGAATACAAATAGTTTATTTGTCCACAAGGAAATACATTTTGACGAGTGCGGAAAACAATTGAAACAAAAATATATAAAGAATACACAGTACAAAGATACATTAACAATTTCCATAATGCATAAAATATATACATGCATACCTACATTTTCATTCACATGTATCGCACAGGCACACGGTCACACGCACACACAGCCACACACACATACATACATAAACAGCCACATACATACATACATACAAATATACACACATAATACACACACACACATGCATACATACATACATACATACATAGACAGATAGATAGATAGATAGATAGATAGATAGATAGATAGATAGATAGATAAATAGATAGATAGATAGACAGATAGATA
>JBCAUA010003333.1:0-13498 GCA_038406235.1 Peronia verruculata | reverse complement strand
TTTTTTTTTTACCATGCAAATACGGATTTTGGCCCTTAAAAACGGATTATCGGACTCGGATGCTCAAATACGGGACAGTTCCGTATTATACGGAACACTTGGCAACTATGTAAATATAAAACAAAACAAAAACAAAAAAAAAATCGGCATTTTTACCCCAAACTGACCAATCCAGGAGCTGCCAAGCCCCTTAAAAAAAAAAAAAATACTACTAAACAAAACACAGACACACAAACAGCCAATCTTCCATACACTATCAAATACTTGTCCATGGATAGAATATCTCCTCCCCTCCTTCTCCCCCAGGTAGTAAAAGCCTGTCATCGTTGGGATGTCTCCCATGGCATGCCATCCTCAACATTCAAGGGGAGACACCTCTGCTCTCTCTTTGCTCCTGTCATTTGTCCCACCCTCTTTCCTCTCTTCTTCTTGACATGTAAACGTATCTTACACTGTCTGACACAATATAGCCATGACCATGCTGATGTGCTGTTAAACCCCGACTCAAATAAACAAACACAAAATGCAAAACAGTCCACATATCCACAAGCATTTGGCAACAACTGGTGCTTAGCACTAAAAAGTTGAGCAACATAGGTGCACATATAAAAAAAAAAAAAGAGAGACAAAGAAAGAGGCACATACCATCAATCCTCAGCTCCGTTGGACTGACCCTTGTTCTAATTGCATTGACAGCTTGGCACTCGTATTTGCCATGGTCAGCTTTTGTCAGATTGCGGATCTGCAAGTAGGTCTGCGTGACTGTCACACGCTCGCTTGCCACATCCAAAGTTCCCCTGACCTGCGACAGAATAATCACAGCCTATATTCAATCATGAATCTCCAACAACCGCAAAATCAAATGTCTAGCCCAGAACCTTATTTGAGTCATTCAGCACTATAGCCGTGATTCCCGAAATCTGTTTTTCACGTTAGGGACAAGTCTTTTCGCAAAACAACCTTAGCCAACATCACATCTAGTTTTCCCTTTGCTGTACTTGCTATTAACCATTTTTTATGCCAAACTATCTATGGTTCAATCAGTGAAAAATAGCCCCCTTTACAAAATGATAGGACCCAATTTCTACCTGCGCATTGTGCAAATTTTGTAAAAAGAATTTGTAGTTATTTTTTCATAATTATTTTTTACACTTGAAATCAACCCAGCACTTTTTTATATTCCCTGCTACAGCTAAGTCTACAGTGGAATTTTGGCATACTGACACAGTGCTGAATGGGTTTAGAGCCCTTTCGGTTTACCTCCTATCTTTAAAATCACAAGTCAACAATTTGCAGGCAGCTTTGCCCTGTGTATAAGTGGTCAACTGGATGTTAGCAAATGAGTGGGAAGTTGCTCCGTTATGGCTGTTTTCAGCTATTTTCCGACTCAGATACCAAATTTTTCTTTTCAGGTTAGAAAAGGTTGAATTTTTATTATGTGGAAAACAAAAAATTTGTTTTCCCATTGGTATTTCAGTCAGTAAATAGGTAAAAATGACCATAACTGGAAATCTCCTGTTATGACTACAGACGAATTTGCTCTGGGCATGAGATATATTCTTTACAATACAGAAAAAGTATTAAACCTTCTATAGTGGTTATGAGCTGCTGTATACAAAAGCTGATAACTTACCTTAACCCACTGAACAGTAACAGCTGGTGTGCCAGTGGCCGAACAGTTCATGATGACCGAATCTCCAACATTTCTGATGTACAATGACTGCGGGCTGACTACGAATTTAGGTGGGTCTGATAGAAGAACAGAGCACAGCATAATGTTACACATGCCCATGCTGATTTCAACTAAAAAGTAATATATGAGAGATAACACAATGAAATCAGGTTCTCGTCAAATGGAGGTGACAGAGGAAATCATGTATGTTGCTACAGTGAATGAATTTTTAATGCAATTTTTTCTTCTTCACAGACCTTTCCCTATTAATCTAAACATTCATTTCAGAGTGAAATTTACTGAAATGGACTATGTAAAAGCCCAAAAATTGTAATTCAGTGGCATGGCCTATTAAGGATTAACGAAAGTGGTCGACCATTTTCTCACTAAATTCAGTTGCAGCAGCAGGCCACCCCAATTGTCTTGAATTGCCAATATCCCAACTTCTACTTTAAGTAGAACCAAAATTTTTTTTCACACAAAGAGGAAAATAACCAGTGATACCAATAACTCACTCAATATGCTCAAAATCTGACAAGAGCCTGATTTCATCATATCGCATCTCTTATTGTTGCCATATATTTCTATCTCACATGAATCTGATTTCTCAAATTTAACACAAGAGACAGAAAAAAATTGATTTTCCAGTCATCTCAGCATTCTTAGAACCCGAAAAGACTGGTTCACTTTTTCAGATTTCCACAATATCATGACAACTGGGAGAGATCAGTTTTTTTTTATATCTTTTGCCAAATCTGAAAAATCAGACCTAAGCAAACAGAAACATTCAGTGTCAATATGATTATGTTACAACCTTGTGACGCTACACCTGAAGCCAATAGAAACTTATCTCAATGTTGCCCATCTATTTGCACTGCTACTGTTAACTTTCTTTTTCTTTTTTTTTTTTTTTCTACCCTGGACTAGTGTTCACAATTGTGGATATTATATTATTTCCTTTCCCATTTCAAAAATGCCTTTCCCAAAAATTCTAAGGAATCCAGACTTATGAGTCTACTTTTATTCACAAAATTTCTGAATAAACTTTGGGTAAGTCTTTCTCTTAATGGACAAATGGCTGTTTTATTTCTTGAAAAAATATTTCTCAGTTTTGGGAATTGAGGGATGTCAAACTGTTCTAAGGCCCGAAAAGTTTTCACTGCTGTATTTAATTGTGTCAGTCAGGCAAGTTGAGCTATGTAGGACACAAGTACCTGAGCCTACTATGTTGACAGAGCTTTGAAAGTTCTCACTAGTATTTGAGCTGGCACTGATTTATTTTTTTAAAAAAAATGATTTGACCGGAAAAAAAAAAAATAATAATAATAATAAAACATATGCCTTGTACCGTATCGTCATTGCCATTTTTTCAAAAAGGATCTATCGTACCATATATTGATTCTAGGTCTTGAGATCTTTTTCAGGAACTACTAGTCCCCTGACAGTCTTTTCTAAAAGAATGTCCTTATCCATTATTTTCTGTTGCTGGATTCATGTGTAACTTTCAAATCAACAACTCTCACATGAATATTCCAACTGTATATTTTCAAATTTGAGGAGGTGAAATTTATATATGCTGATTGAACTAGACCTTTGTCTTCAAAGTGAGCTGCTGAGCAAAATTATCAACTCTCGCATGTGAAAAATTCTGTCGCACTTTGGTTTTCGCATTCATATGTGCTAGATTTGTGTCACATTAGGGAAATAGCATACAGCAGGTAGAAGAAAAGATGATGAGATAAAATGAAAGTGACAGAGAGATAGAAAGAAGAATAAGTAGTCAGAAAAGAACTCTCACCTGCTTTTGCTGAGCCCACAAGGTAAGCAGAGGACAGAAAGAATTATGCAAACAAATATGTCATTTCAAAAAGTTCAGCAATATCATTTCCATTCTCCCAACAGCAAAAACCTTTGCTACATCAAACCCTCAGGAGCCTTTCACACTTCAAGAACTTTCACAAACGTTCACATATGCACCCATTGTTTAAACTTTTCTCTTTTTGTTTATACAACTCTGGTGAACTGCTTCACTCATTAACACATACACAAAGAAGGAACTCTTTTTATCTCAAACATAAATCAAAGAGATTAGACAGCTTGCTTGTGCAAATCTGTGCCACACAAACACAAATCAGCATCCTACAATTAACTTGTCCTATCTACAAAAGCTCTATGTTGTACTTAAGACAATATAATTCTGGGGCGACGAAGTGAAACCATCTTTTCAAAGTGCTGGAATTGTTACTGTTACTGCCAACAGACTATCTTTGTTACAATACGCTATCAGCAGACAGTATTCTCCTGAGCTTTTGTTTCAGACATCTCCTATGGTTATGAACACGACTTAAGAGTTAGAAATTCAATCTGTGCTTAATGTGTGATCATTCACAATCTTTTTGCTTTCATGTTCTTTAAGAACCAGAAAGGATAAAAATCTAACAGGTTGCACAAACCCAGTACTCTGGAAATATTACTACGGCACATGGACAAGCTGAAACTTGTGGTTTTTTGTGTGAAAAAGTGTTCATTTAGTGCTAGACAGAACACATACAATGGCGTGGAAAGACACTGCAAAGATTCTTTAAAAAAAAAAGATCTGTGACAAATTTTTTGCTCACCAGCAAAAAAGTTCTCCTGTGGAGACAGCTGTCAAACATATACATTCACACATTTGTGATAGTACCTGGGTTTTCTGTATTGTACATTCACAAATAAGTTCAATCATTAAGACTTCATCAACACTTCACAAACACTTCACAATTTAATCCCTCTGCATCAACAGAAAAGCTTGTATATTGAATTATTGAGGAGAAAACAAAACTCATGATTCCAGTGATTATTCAGAAAAAAAAAAAAAGAAAAAGTTCTGGGTAAAAAAAAAAAATAAAAAATACTTTCAAAGATTTTAATCCCTCTGCATCAACAGAAAAGCTTGTAAATTGAAGAAGAAGAAATGAAAAACTGATGACTCCAGTAACCATTGAGAAAACAAACAAAAAAAAGTTCCAGGTAAAAAAAAAATACTTTCAAACGTTCTAATCCCTCTGCATTAATAGAAGAGCTTGTATGCTGAATTACAGAAGAAAATGTAAACTGATGACTCCAGCAAAGCATTGAGGAATAAAAAAAATATTTAAATAGATAATGAAAACAGACCACACGCTTTTACTGACAAAACTGTGTACTGAATGCATGAATGTGCGCACAGGTCTGACAACTCGCAAAATACTCAAAACTAGTGAAATATCCAAGCAGGTTTGGCGCGGTGCAAGAAAGCACAAACAATAAGCAGAATAGACAGACGATCAAAGACACACACCACAAGGCAAAAAAAACCAAAAAAACTGCAATTCAAGTGGTCATTATGAAAAAGAGACAAAACTATCTCTAAGATAATACGTAAGTAAAAATGAAATCCACAAACTAATGGACTGCGTGGCAAAAAGTCAACCACATGCACTGTATGCTACTTTTCCTAAGCATGCATCGAGAGTTAAAGTATCAATTGTCAAAAAGATTCTCAAAAATAAACTAAAAACTAAACTATCAGTCATTTCTATAAAAATGATGATGCTCTGCTGTTATGAACTTTGTAGTCGTCTAAAGGTCTTTCATAATGATTTTGTTAATTCAAGTGAGGATCCAAAACTAAATCTCTGAGCATTATCTAAAAATGAAAAATAAATAAATAAATAAATAAAAATATAAACAAATAAATAAATAAATAAATTGTCTATCAAAGCTGTAACAACCTGAAAACAAGAAAAGAGCAGCAAACAAAATTATTGTGTCATTTTTTTCTCCATAATTTCATCCAAGAAACGCCACCTGTTGGATTGATTTTTTCTTTTCTTTTTGCAGGAAGAGGAACGGAAGCAATGCAAGTGTGCCAATCTCTTACCTTTCACAAGGACCTGAACCCTGTCCGAGCTGAGACCTTGGCCGAGGGTGTTGTAGGGTGTGCAGCGGTAACTGCCAGCATCTTCTTCCTGGACGTCGCTCACCTGCAAAACAACACGATAACAAACATGTCATGGAATGGGTTACAACCTCTTTTCTATAATTGTGAAGCAAAGAAAACTCGAGTGGTATAATCTTATAACAAGATCGATGGGGTCCTGCAAACTTTATCGTGCAAAGCACAATACCAGAAAGAAGGAGGTGAAGATGGATATAACAACGAGCTGATATCATCAAAGAATGGAACGGTATCCCTCTCGCTATTACACTGAGCTTTACCGAAGACCAGGACAGATGGAAAACGGTTGTAAGGATGCCATCAGCAGTACCCAATAGGCCTAATCCTTAGCTAGCTATATGGCTAAGCTCATTAAACATGAAGAGAAGGGAAACAATCACAGGCTAAGATGAGAAAGAACAACTATACTGCAATCACATGATTGCTCCCCTTGTTTCATTGTGATCATCTTGTAAATTTATGATGTCAACTTCATTCTCAAAGACAGTCAAAATGGAGGCTCGATAATACCACCTGCAGGAGGCTGAAGAATGAAACAGAATGTTAACTGTAAGAACATCAAAAAGAAAAAAAAAAATGAAGAACTTTATGATGCTATGACATTCCCCTGCCTGACTTTCTGCTCTGAACTAGACCATATGTTCGTGACTGTCTACAATGATATAACATGAGAGAGAGAATTCTGAGAAAATTCTGTGTGAGCCACTGACAGCATCATGTATTTTTCAAGCGTCATTTTCCTTACTGCAGGGGATCACACCATCAGAATGTGCCAAGGCGAACAGACTACATCATTATCTTAATTAACCAGGTCGCCTATCGTAATGAAGATAGCATCTATGGCAGACAACTGCTGCTGGAGGGGGATCAGTTTTAACAATGCTGGCTCACAGGCACTTAACCCTTTGAGTGCTCATTTTTCATTTATATCAGAACGTTGTGACCTTTGTCTGTTGTGTACATGTAATAACAGCCTGCAACGAAAAAATGTACATGTCTTTCTTTGCTTCTAAGTCAAAAACCGGGAATGCTACATTTTTAGGTATGCAAGCTATTAAGAAAATGGTCCACGACATTTTTTTTTTTATTTGTGTTGGTGATCCATTGCTTGAAACTAGATGAGATCCCTTCTCCTTGAAGACAAACTCACCAGTAGGGTCCCATTATTCAGGATGTCAAAACGACCACTGGACTCTATGGCAACCTGGCCCTTCACCCAGCTGACCCTGGTCACTGGAGGGTTAGCATCCACTGGACAGTCAATCTGTTGTAGATAACCTTTGGCCCAGATCAGCTGGGCCGGCATGCCAACAACCTCAGGTCTGTCTGTTAATGAGAAGAAAAGATAAAATAAGATATGTTTTTTTCTTTGCCCACAGAAAGAAATTTCCTTCACATCTGAAGAAACACAGTATGTGCACAACACACATTTGTCTTGCGTCCAGAGCAAATGGGTCCGAAGTTGCACCCGACGATCACCAATTGCGGCCGTTTTTAACTACTGTCTGACACAGACACCAACTTTTTCTTTTCAGGTTAGAAAAGGCTGAATCTTCTTTTTGTGTTAAAAAAAGATACAAAATTTTGGTATCTCAGTTAAAAACTGCCGCAACTCAAGGCAGCTGCCACTTTCAACTCATTTTCCCTGGACGCAAGACATTCACATTGGTATCCTGAAAACAGAAGCTTCCATACACTGTTCACAGTTGCTGTCAGAGTATGCAATGATCAATATGTTCAATGAAATAACCATCTATGACCCTGGATAGCTTTAGAAATGCAGTTATTGTCACATAAAGCGTGACCAAATCAGCACAATTATGGCTATACTGTGCCAAGCACAGTTTTAATCATGTACACACACTGTTACGAGGTGTCTTTTAAGATATATAAAATGATGGTTAACAAAGTATACATAAGTAAAATGTAAAATACAGTTAACACACTAGCGACCTGACTTTTTAGATCTTGCTCTCCTCTCGTGGTCAGTTTTCGCAAGTTTGTAAAAAAAAAAAATCATTGTGGCGTAACTATTAAAGACTCAGCTAATAAAACTGGGTGAGATACTGAAAATGCATTATGAAAAAAATTAAACTCAATTACTTTGAAAGTTTTCATGAAAATGACTTTTCAAAGTTGACACAAAATGTAAATTAAAAATAAAACAATTGTGTACGCATGCTGTTCTCCATACATTTCAGGCAAAAAAAAAAAAAAAAAATGGTATCAAAATGGAGTGAAGTCACATTCAATCTAAATCATTGAAAATTAGTTTCACTATTTGTTAAGTGAGCCGTATTTTTTTATACACGAGTCAATACACAGCTGAACTTCATAATCTCTACACCACATGCATGTCACTATGCCCTCATAAAAAAATTCATCAAAAATTAATCAGACACTGTGGTGGAATGAAGTCTGGATTAAGGGGAAATGACATAGAATAACTTGTCTGCATGACTGCTGTGTTTTTTGTGTGAAGAAAAAAAAAAGATCGTGAAATTAGAATGGCAACGGTTGCGATAGCAGCTGTCGGATATTGTGACATTGCAGTAGTCTTAATAACAAACATTGTGATAATAACCACCGTCATTGAGTTAAGGCCAGTATCTAAGATCTGTCTGAATTGTATAGTGTTTGAAGATTTTTTAGATGCAAGGAGCTTACACCATTATATTTAAATGCAGACTGATGACGCCACCTTCATAAAATACTCTGCGTCTCACATACCAACACTGGGCATCATGACCATGAGGGCTAGACCTAGTATTTGCTATGCTCGGCATCCTTTACTACACACGGAGTGCAGTCAATATATGTCTCGCACCCAGTCGTATTAAGATGTAAAGCACTGGGCTAGAATCGAGAAATCGGGCTTTGAATGTGATGAGGGGGTCAGACATCGATTTTTTTTTTTTTTTTTTCAGAAATCGAAAGTGCATTAATTCAGTATTTGTCTTACCCTCGCTTTATACATCTTCCTTCATTAAAATCGGGGTTTTGTGAGGTACGTTTGTAGATTTATGTGCTCAACCGTTTATTTAAACTCGATTTTCTCGGAATTTTGGTCATTGAAGGGGGTCCCTCCATTGTCTCTTTAAACTGCAATATCTCTCGCTAGAATAAAACTAGCTCAAAACTTCTCGACCACGCAAATGGGTACGAAGTAAGCTATCACATGATACCAAAAACCCCATATGGTGAAAAATCGACATATGTCTCATTCTGACTGGCTACGAGACATATTACAACATTATAACACATCTTTACATGTAAACAAACAGGATTCAGTATTTTTTTTTTTTTTTTATCATTGAGAGCTACAGCAAGAATAGAACAAAACAAACTTAATATTGTGAGATAACTATCGTGTAAGTTTCATATCGTCTTGAAAAAAGAAGAAATAGTAACGTAAAAACAATGGCATGAACTGTTAACGTTAACTAGGATTCTTGTCATCATGATCGGCTCCACATTCCGCAAATGCAATGTCATCAGACTGCACTCCGGAGTTATAGTATGTAAACTCCTTAGTTAGATGGTAAATTGTTAGGAACTTACAGACAACATTGAGGTAAGCGGAGGCCTCGTCATAGCCGTGGTCATTGCTGGGTCTACAGGTGTACATTCCTCTGTCACTCTTAATTGCTGGATTGATCAGCAGACTGCCATCACTCTGGATTCTGGACAAAAGACAGGGAAAGTGGGTGACATGAGTATGACGTCAAAACTTTCATTTACAGAATTATTAGTCGCCATGTCATAAATTTACCAATTCGACCACTGATGATACTATTGCTACTACTAATAATAACAGCATTTATGCAGGGCTATCATGGTATGTGTATGAACTCTCAGTGCTTTACAATCCCTTATTACGCTGACCGACCCAATGTAGACATTCTCAGCTTCAAGAGAGGCATACAAGGCATCTGCTTAAGGGCTCTACACCTTGTCAGTCAAACAATACTGTTCTCTGACTATAGCTGGTACCCATTTTAGCCTAGGTCAAGTCAGGAAATGTGTGTAAACTGTCTTTCCTAAGGACAAAATGTCCAGTCAGGATTCGAACAAGGGACTTTAGATCCTGAGTCTGACATTCCAACCACTCAACCACTATGATGACACTATTATAAAATGGGAGGTGAGAATTCAAAACATGTATCCGTCAGTGACAAACATATTGGCGTATAAATTACAAATATATGAATGGCATGACACAAAGAGCCATCTGTTGATCGCTGAAAGACAAAAGATAACGATAGGCAACAGTTTAATATCTAAAAAGTTCTTGAATGGAAGTCAGAAGGAGGAGGGAATGAGGACAGCTGAAACGGACTTAGAGACAGATCCTGCACAAGGAATTCAAGGTCACGAGTCTGACATGCTGGGTGGCACAGAGAACTGAATCACCAGAAACTGAAAAAAGTGGAGGACTAATGTTGCAGCCCAACTAACTATAAGACCACTGTTTTTGACCTAAATTCAAGATCTTGTGCCTTTTGGCTAAAGTTTTAATCTTTTCTGTGTGCAGACAGAATTATTTTTTAACTATATTTACTGTCATTTTTTTAAAATAATGGTTTGATCCTGGACCTAAGAAGCAAACATAAATGTGCAAAATGAGAGATCTTCACAAACATTTACCTGATGCGTTCGCCCTTGTATCCATCTTCTGTACGAATGTCGACACCATCTTTAAACCAGCTGTGGACGACTGTTTTGGGGAAAGCCTCAGGTTTACAGGGCATACTGACCCTCTGTCCTTCCACCACAGTCTGGTTCCCTGGCACCACCATGATGTATGGTTTCCCTGGAATAAAAGCTGCAAAGTTATATTGATGTGGTAACTTGGTGTCAGAGTTAAAATACAAGTGAAATATATTCATTTTATAATAGTTCAAACAGGAAGAAATTAGAGATTTCCTTCGGTACTAGATATGTAATACCATTCATGTGCCTGGGAACAAAAACCATTGCTTAACATAGTAAGATCTGCAGGCAGATACAAACAGAATCAAAACAGAAGCCTTAAAAAGAGCAATATAGGGGAGGGAACCTACAGTTCTATCCCTGCTGAACTGAACAATACATTACGAACAGCAAGAATTATGCATGAACTGAAGCTCATAGACACTGTCTTCAATAGTATATTGATAATGATGCTTAGCCACTCTCTATCATAAATTCCTGATCAGTACAAAAATAGCACAATTTCACTGATGCCCCTGCATGCATAAGAACAAAATAAATTTCATGTTTTCTGCTTTGATCCAGATCTAGAATTAATTTGCTGTTTCCATGAAACATTAATATCTAGCTTTTAATGATGCATTTTACTAAAATAATTACACTATTTTCAAGCTTCAAATGTGCCCCCCCCCTACTTTTTCTTGTTGTTTTGGTATAGTGTTCTTTTATTCTCACAAAAAATGCACAAATTTGATCTGACCTAAAACCAGGGAACTTATAGAAGTTTAAACATGAAAAAGAACAGAAGAAATCGAAAGGAAAAAATTGGCTGCAGTTTGTGGAGCAGCCCAAAAGATGAAGGCAGACTGTTCATGTTACTACCATGCACAAAACAAACACAAAAAGTGAAAGCCCATCATCCGGCCAAATGAAAAGTATGACAAAGGCTGAGTATGTGCTGCCCACTTGCGATCTAATACAATGATCGAGTGTAGCCAAGAAGAAGAAAAAAAGTTTGGCTGTGGTGAGCTCTCTCTTCAGAATCAGACGAACCAAAACAACAGGGGCATGTTACTCTTTGTTTATGCGACAACTGTAAGAAGAAAAAATTGATCAGTTTAGATAAACGACAGCGATATTCACAGAAAAAGACAGAAAATGTACTATAATAACGCATGTATCCGATACACACTGACAGTTAAAGCACATAAGTCGGCAGATTTCAGCTAAAGAACTCACCCATGGATCTATCACTCAGACCTGGCGCATCGTCGCCATTTTCTAACTTCTGACCGGGAGAGCCACGCCTGCCACCCGGGACAGTTTGTGTATTCGGGGTACAGGAGAGTTGCTACTCCTCCCTCTTCTCCCCCCTCCCTCCCTCCCTCTCTACCTTTTCTTTTCTTCCTCACCTTCCGTGCCAATGCGCCGACCGTGGGATTTTCATTCTTTGACTGCCCTAATTCTCTCGCCTCTTCCCTCTCCCCTCATACTTTCCCACACCATCTACCCATTGTTTAGGTGAGCCTACTCTTTTTTTATTTTTTAACCAGGTAAGCATAGATCGAGTTCCCAACAGATGCTGTGAATCTTAAATCTTGTCTAGCTAGACTTTACAAGAATTTGTCAAACAGCATCATGTATATCTCATTTGGACAAATCAGGAATGTAATACACGTATTTGATTTCGTTCTGAGGTAGAAAGAGCGATCCATGAAGAAGAAGAAGAGAGAGAAGTGTAAGAGAGAAGATAACCGCAACAAACTGCAGTAGTTCTATGCCCACGTTTTGGAGGTGAACCATTTGAGACAAAGACAGTGCTTAGCTACTAGCTCCAGAGAATCGTAGTCTACCTTGGAATGAAAAGGTCTGCATGGCTGTATTATTGCAAAGGTTGGAAGGTGATACATGTCGTGGTGAACCTAATTCTTTCGCCTGGGCAAAAAAAAAAAAGCAAGGCCATTGAACTGCATGACAAAAAAAAACAACAAAAAACAAAACAAAAAAAAACTCACAGTTGAGTGTCAAATACCTGTCTACGAATCGGTCGATCAATAAATCAACTGATCGATTGATAAATAGATCAATAAACGACCAATCAATTGACTCATCAAATAAGTAGCCTAATTGATTAAGAAAAAAAAAAATCAACCGAATGATGACTAATGAATCATTCACTTCTACTTGTCTGACGGTTTTTTTTTTTTTTTAAATTTTCATTGCATTATTTATTAAGATGTCAAAAGTCAAAATATAACAACGAAGAAAAAAACAACCCTAATCTTTTTCATACATTTCTAATAAGACTATAACCTTCTAATCCAGTCAGAACCAAACGTAATTCTCTAACAGAACAAATCTAGAGAACAGATTCAGTTTCTGTGACCAGCCATAGAAGTGTGAAGGCAAAAGTCTAATCCGCGACATATTAATATCATATTAAGTGCTGAAATTTCCTTCCAGACAGGACATAATGTAGACCTATTGTGGTAACATAAAACTCATTATTATTTTATATTAAAGTATGAACTCCCACTTCTAATAAGTATATATTATTATGAAAATCAATCCATCATAGATCCATCATTTTCTACAGAAAGTTTGGAGTATTTTTTTTTTTAAATTACATGTATTATTTCTTTTTTAATCTCTTTCCTTTTCTTTTTGAAAGTCGAATTTTTGCCTCTACCTAAAGTCTTTTAATGGCTTTTCCCATCTTAAAATAAGTCGAGTCTGGTGCATCGCTAATTTTACATCACGTTTAACCTGTCTAGACTCTGGGTCTTGAAACATGACGAGGACGCAGACAAGAGTGTGCTTCTGTAGCTATCGATGTTAGGAAGTTAGGAACTCCCCTGAGAATATGAACCTGTGCGCCGTCTGGCTCGGCAGACGATCTGATCGCTGACAGACGTGAGAACACGGAAATGGGCGTGGTGAAGGCGGAAGGTTCCCAGCCCCCCCCCCCTTTTCTTCTACTACCCCCTCCTTCCATCACTCCACCCTTCCCTCACCTGTAAGTGCAGACGTGTAAAACTGGTGCATAGGTGTGTAGTCGGCCAGCATGTATTGTTACGGGGGTCTGTCTATCTATCTATCTATCTATCTATCTATCTATCTATCTATCTATCTATCTATCTATCTATCTATCTATC
>JBCAUA010003322.1:0-13498 GCA_038406235.1 Peronia verruculata | reverse complement strand
CCTGGATCCTGCCAGGGGCCTATAGCGGCCCCTGGACCCCAGATGGTATGTGCATTCCTTATTTAAGTTTTGGAATATTGGCAGCTATGTGTTACGTATTACACCCCACCTATCCCAACCCCGTTCTAAGTGGTGGTGCACGTGTGCCTGTAATTCATGACCTGATCATCATGTGGCCCACAATTGCTCTTATCATGGTGTCCCATCCGGCCCCTTGTTTTGTTTTCACTCAAAAGTCTCGTCGATCTGTTTAACTAATGAATACATGTCTTTACACATATGTCATGAGACAGAAGACGACAGGTTGGCCATATCCTGCTTCATCATGTAAGCCTGTTGGCCTTGTCTTCTTATTTTACAGAAGTTGGGGGGGGGGGGTGTCTCGGTGATTCCAATATAATTTTGGTGTGAGATTTGACCGACCTGTCATTCTGTTCAAATGTCCATGCCAGCACTTGTGATGGAGGTTGTCTCACTTACTGGTTATTTTCTGTCTATGAAATGGCTATAACCCGTATTTCCTCTTTGTGATAGCTTTCACTATCACTGGCAGAATTTATCCTGTTTCACTGCCATTAAAAAAGTGCCATGCATCAGTTATAGTCCAGTCAGTTTTCCTCTTTCCACCCACTGCTATAGCCCACCGGCACTTTCCCATGAGCAGTTGGAACCATCAGGAACCCATTGTTCAATATTACTAATTGTTACTTGTGAAATGCCGATCAGTGGTCAGAGCATTGCATGTAAGGGAAAGCATGGATATTGGATGGCAGGCTGACCGTGAACCTATTATGTACTCATCTTCATACCCTTAGTAAAGTGGTAGCTTGCCTTCTCCTTCAGAAATGTAGAGGACTCACAAGAATAGAAATTTGTGCAATGAATTTCCCAGACTTTTGTGAATAACGCAAAAATGCACTAGATCTATTCTTGAATTAAAGTAAAACTGTTCACTATGTTATGAATCTGCAAAGAATGTAAGAAAGGCAGATGTAATTTAATGTGTAATATTTATATCAAATGAATCCTCAAGTTCACATGCAGATTTTCTATTGGTTTATTGCATAACACATAGTTATTCTAAGTAGGAACTATGGGTGGGTAAATTTTTCTCTTCTTTTTGAGTCAGATACCTCTCCTCGGCTGTGGTGGGGGTAGGCAGGTCTGTAATCAGTATTGTTGTCATGGTCAGTCCTCAGTTGACATTGGTTGCATTTAGTTCTTCAAATGAATTTTTATGGACAGACTTTTAAATTTCACTACTCTAATAAGGGAGCTGTTTCATTCTGTCGTTCTAGAAACTTGGATGCCTGCTGTTGTTTCATGGAAATTCTGTATGGTTCCCTCCTTTTAACAAAACGTTTCTCCCTTCTTCATAATATTCAGTCTTGTAACTCAGATCATGTAAATAATGGATGGAAAACGTAGTGCAGTAGAAGTCTTATTTTGCTATTGCTTTATGTTTTAGTAATGAGCCTCTTTTATGCTGTATTTACTTATGTCAACTTTTAAATTTTACTCAGTAAATTTATGTGGATATTTTAGTCTGGAAAATGGATGTTTGGCTTCTGCAAAAACTATTGCAAAAGTTTGGAAAATGGTTTTTGAAACTGTGTACATGTACGTAATTTATAGTGAAATTAATAATTTCAGGGAGATTGATTCAGTCGTAAAAGTTTGTTTTTAAGTGCATGGTCTCATCATTTGAGAGAAGAGTAAATAAATATCTTAGCGTGATCTCCTCAGGCCCAGGCACAGACAGACTCTGGAGGGGATGATTCTTCCAAGGAAAATAAAGAAAGTGCAATGAATGGAGATGAGTCCAACAATGCTGTGAAAAGTAAAAAAGGTAATTTTTTTTCTCTGTGTTTTGTTCTTTGTTTGATTCGTTTGAACTTTTTTTTCTCTTTTCTTTCTGTTATCTTGACCATTTGATGGCGTTAGATTCAAGAGAGACAGAGGACCTGAATCGTTTCAGTAATCACCTGTATTACTGTCAAACTTTTGATCACAGTTTATATTAATGTTCAATGCTGTACAAGTCTCACAGGGAAACCAGAAGTACACTAGAATTTTGTGCATGCTTAGGATGTAAGTTGAACTGGTGTTCACTGGCTGTTTGAACTTCTCGATTGATGATGTTCATAGCTTTTAGTTCTTCCTGACAACATGCTGTTGGGGCGACTTACTGGTGAAAATAGTTTATACTCAATTTCTTTTGCCCTCAGGAAATTTTACATGAAGGTCAGCGGGGCAGACAAAAAGTATGAGAAATATGAAAATTGAAGAATGTATGAGAAAATTATCAATCTATTGTTCAGTGTAAACATTCAGATCTTTAATGTTTTGGTTGTGAAGTTCAGAGCTTCACCTATTACCTGACTGGACCAGATGTCTGCTTTTTTCATGCCCTGAATTTTTTTTTTTTCAAAATTATCAACAGCTCTCTTGTTTTGCCACCTATATGTAACAAGTATATTAAAAATAAAATAAATATATATTGAGACTGTTAAAATGTGTGATAAAAACTGAGCATAAGGTGTATTGTAAAAACCGAGGATTTTGCCCTCAGGCTCCAAGCCAAAGTGGCAGCGAATGGAAATTGAACATCCAAAGCCTGATCGTCGCAATCGGCGGAGTCGCAGCCAGGGCAGAAGAAATTCTCCTCCTCGTCGTGATAGTAGGAGAGCCGGAGACAGATTCAGTCGGCCTGACAGCAGAAAATCTGATGGTAAGTGTCATCATCAGCCAGGGAATGGTGCACATTAATTTGTTTGTTCTCTCATGTTTGACTGTTTTACCATCTCATTGCCTTTAACCAGACAGTCAGTGTCCAGTGAGAGTTAAGAGTAGGATCCGTGACAGTGGAGGAGCTTACTTTTGTTCAGAAAATCGAGACTGTTTTTGGTTGAGATTGAAGTGCTTACTCAAGGCTAGTTCTGGTGTACATGTCCCAATTGGTTTGAAACCTGGGCAACATTATATAGTTTGGGTAAAACCAGGTTCACTGATCATCGACTACAGGAAGGAGAACTTTCAGTTTAGCCAGGGAAGCCACTGTCTGAACTGGGGTCACATGGGTCGGGTACCGGGAGGTTGGGAAGACAGCCTGGCAGCTGGCTGAGCTGCCCCATCTGCTTACAGTTGAGGAAGTGTGCAAAAACCTAAATCTGCACATTCCTAGTACTGCACTCATACTGTTCAAGAAAAATGTTGCTGTAAATTAAATTGGACATGGTGATTCAAAACACATTCTCAAGTAGACTTATTAAATAACAACACTGTGCAGAAAAAATTAAGCTGAAGAAGACAGTTTGTTCCTATATGACTTCTTCACAGAGCTAGCCCTATGCTTCCTTTGTGATAGTGACATTAATGTAGCTCACAGTTCAGCTGTTTCACAGTGTTTCTATAAATTTTACAAACATACCATTTCAAAAACAACACAACTCACAATTTGGCCATGAAGCAAAGTAAGACAAATGCTAACATGTATACAGTATTTCTACTCAACTACTATTTTGTGCATATCGTTATTTATTTGCCTCTGCCGTCGCTGCTTACAATTGAGGTGAGATTAAAGAAGATGACCATTTGTAATAAATTCTGACAATGACGATGCTTTAAAATGATGGTAAAACCTGGTGTGTTCACCTACATTCAGCAGCCTGGCATTCTCCTTAACCCCAATTAACCCCTTGTCAGGTCATATGAGAGGCCTAAATTATGACATAACCTGAGTTGCACAATTTTCTACTAGTATGTGATGCTGTCAGATGGTCATGACAAGTTGTTCTTTAGCTAATTCTTTGAATTGTAATCACGTTCTCATTTGTTTATTGCAGGTCCAGATTCACAGAATTGGAGAGAGAACATGCACCCACTGTCCGCCCCTAGTCCCAGTGCTAATGCTGGTGCCCCAGAGGGCACTCGGGGTGGTGGTAACTTTGGTGGGGGGCGGGGCATCAGAGGGCGAGGAGGTATTCGAGGTCATGCTCGTGGTGGACGTGGCGGAGCCAGAGGAAGGGGTGGTGCTCGAGACACAATGTCTCCACCATTCCAAAGTGAGTGCACATAGAAGTTACACAGCATGTTTCCACCTTCGTTCCTGACATGTTTTGTTTTTTGCCTGCCTGTTTTGAAACAATCGCATTGAAAATACAGCTTTGAAGAAGTGTCACCAATGCATAGAAATTGAACTTTCCTTTCCAGATTTCCTGCCTTAAGGCGTCCCAGTTCTTTTAAGTTGTTAATATTTGCTTGTCAGCCCTTGTGTGTAGAAACTTTGATACTTCACAATGAACAGCTTTGTTCAATGGGGCCAGTTCACAAATTGAAAATATCTGATAATGATATTAGATAGCAAATTCTGAAGCTTATACTGCTCATTTGTCTTCAGTGTTGAAAATACGAGTGAATGTTAACTTGAACACCTCTTGTACAGCTTTGGAGCTTCAAATATTGACAGTGTTGATTTGCAATAGCAACCAGTAACTATAATATGGTGTGATTTCAGTTTGGTTCAGAGTTTGAGTTGCACATTTTGGTTGCTGTTTCTATACACTATTTTCAATTTTGTCAGTTAACACTCTAGCTATTTAAAATATTTTGAGGTTGCAATTTTTCTGGCAAAGCACAGCCTTTTATATACTATTTCCTAATACAGTGGAATCCGCGTAAAATCAACTCCTCCGGACTGAGAAAAAGTGTTGACTGTAAGCGCGGTTGACTTTAACCGGTGACACATATCTGGTCAGCATAGGGGGTCAGTGTTACATTTTTATTGGGTTATCCCCCTTAGAGACATTCTGATCACGCAGTACGGTACTCTAGAAGCTTAACTAGTCACGCGAGAGCGTAGACTGTAGGAACCAACGTTTGTTCGAAAAGAAAACAGTATAGGCAGATGACAGCAGTGGCTGTCTGAACTGTCTTTAAATGTGTGTGTCAATGAGTGGGAGTAGGTGTTGGAGTATCCTCGCTAACACAAGGCAAGCGGAGAGGGTCAATCACTGACCATCCATGGGCCAGAAGTGCAAGTGTGCATTTGTGTTTATGTAATCCCTGCCAATGCAAGACAGGTGAAGACAGCCAAGCATCTTCTCAATACAGCGAGAGGCCCTCAGGCTCTAGTGTGTTGTAACAAAGCGACTCTGTCTCTCTGTCCGACTCTTTTTTTCTACATGCATGATTTCTTCACAGAGTCCTGTCAGTCGGCCAGCTTGGGCCATTTGGTAGGGGTGGGTGAGCAGTACATTTTGTTGTACTGGGCGAGAAGCTCGGGAAGTCACCTTACTCCTTGCTGGGACTGGTCCAGGAAGAGAAGTCTGTACCGAGAAGCCAACTGCTCGGCCCCTAAGGCGAGCAGTACATTCTAGGTACCGAGCAGACAGCTCAGGAAGTTGGGACCGGTCCTGGGAAGTCGAAGAAAGTCTAAGTCGGTATCGAGAAGCAGACTGCTCAGCGCCACTCGAAGTTGGTACCGAGAAGCAGACTGCTCGGCACCACTCGACTTCGAGGCAGACAGGAATGGCTGAGACCAAGAAGGACCGGCCACAAGGTCTAGCCTAGGCCTAGTGATTCCCATCACATGGGGGGGCATCCACTTTTTTTTTTTTTTTTTTAAACTGGCACTTCACTGTTGTTTTTTTTTTATATTTATCTTGTTAGTGAGAGAAAGCATGTGGGTGGGTGAGTTGGTGGAGTGAGAGAAAGAGAAATACAGGGAGTGAGAGAGAGAGGGGGGAGAGACCGTTCATCATGCCGTTTTTGGTATATGTTGACTACTTAAATTTTGTTTTGACGTGAAAGATAAGAATTTGTGGGAATGGCAATGCTATCGAAGGCCACGCGACTGCACACATAGGCTGGTCTTGTCTCTGCTTCCCGTTGCCGATTTCCCATTTCTTGTATTTCTCGTCTCGTGCAACTTCTCTTCCCGCTGTCGATCACTGGGTCACTTTCCGGTAAGCCAAGGCCAAGGCTTTGCCCGTGGGAAACGAGTACTCGGCTCGTCTCGTGCCCACTCCTACCATTTGGAGTTGACTTTAAGCGAGTTCGATCTCTGAAGATGTTGACATTATCAGAGGCAAGACTAATGAGAATATAGAAGGAAAAAAAAACCGGGATGGGTGGAGCAGGTAGACTTTAACCGAGAGTTTACTGTAAGCGAGTTGACTTCTCACGGGTTCCACTGTATATACTGTATATAATAAGCAATAGTGCTCATGGTTATGTGGGAACAGTGTATGTAATTTTTGGGCGTTTGAATTTGACATAGGTAAAGTTGGGCTATGCATGCAATACATGAATCTTCATTGCTTTTTCCCACCCCAATTCTTTAGCCACCCCTAACAACTGGAGCTCGGATCCGACATTTCCTACCATTCCGGCTGATCCTGAAACTATTCAAGGTTTTTGCTCTTTTCTTTTGTGTTTTTGTCTTTTTTTTTTTGTTTTGCTATGTTATTTTATATTCTTGGTGGTCTAGGATGTTTCTAAATAGAACTTTTATGTTTATGATGTTAATTGACTTGAATATAATTATATAGCCAGATGATGAAAACAAAGTCAGAGTTGAACTCCATATCTCTCAAACTCTCCTCAGATAATACACAGAACAACAAGCTTCTTTTGTATTTCCTGTTACGAGTTACATTGTTTTATTTGTAACAGAAAAACTTTATCTTCTTGCGCATTTATTGAGGCTTTTGCTGTTTGTGCTGATCCCATACCATAATGAGAAGTTCTCTCATTTCATTAGTGGATGTAGATAAAGATGTGACATTATTTGATACATAAAATTCACCAGTTTCTTGTTAATCGGTCATCCAACAGTTATAAAGTTCTCAGGAAATACTTTTGTTTGCAAATTGGTCAAGCATAGTCAGAGACACAAATTAGGTGGACAGACAGGTCTAATCCTTTGCTTAATAAGTATGAAGAAGACATAGCTGTGAACCATGGCTGTATTTTGAATTAGCTGTATGAAATATGATATGGTTTTGTGTATGACTAACAGACATCACAGTGACATGCTTGATATTTTGTTAAACTTAATTACACAGTTTGCATCTTGACTTCCTCTTCATTTCTGTAAAAGTAAGATGAATGGCTTTGCTGACTTTAGTACATGTGTATTGATGGAGGCTAAGTTTGGCAGTCCATAGACAAGATGATACAAAAAGAGCAGAGTTTTGTAGACATGGTCAGTGAGAGACTTAAGTGGGACATCCGATTACCTGTGTCTTGATCCCAAAGATGGATTCTTGCATATCACATGTCTTACCAACTTGAACCATTTCCTTAAATTGCACTGTCCTGCAATGCTTATACTTAAGAATGATTGTCTTTTGATGCATGTTTTCTACAAATGCATATTGGAAATTGGCAGCTAGCGGTTTTTTACACAAAGATTATGAAATTATTGTATGAAATTTATAACTAATGTTTAGATACATTTTGTGTTGTGTGGTAGTAAAAATGGGAGAGTTAGTGTTGCTATTTATATAGAATCAGTTTCTTACTGAGATAGTCAATTGTTCACTCTTGTAAGTGTAAGAAGCAAAAATGCTGTAACTCAACACTTGCCATTTGCTGTCGAGTGCTGTTCAGCAGCCTATACTGATATCACAGACACCAAGCACTAACAAAATGACATCCATTCTCGCTGTAGATCAGTGAAAGTTATAAAAAGGAAAAAAAAGGGGGGGGGGGGGGATCTTGTTGGAATTTCCTCATCTATACAACACAGCATTTGTTTGAGAGAGAGATGTTGCTGGTCAGAAGTCAGTGTGACCTAAGTGTGAAGTCAGTGTGACCTAAGTGTGAGCAGGTCAGATGAATGTTAGCACATGGTACATCAGATCAGCCATCAGACAGAATAGATATCAGACACAACAGGCCTGGAGTTTGTTGGCACTTAGTACTTGAGAATTATCATCTCTGGTTTGGGTTGATTTTGTTCGGTTTGGTTTGCTCTCTGTGAAGTTTTACTTTCTCTTTCCCATGTTGAGGGGATTGCTTATGATGAATTCTTTATTATGTGATGATTAATTCTTTCATTTCATCCAGTTTTGTCACTAACCATCAAATAACTGTGCTGTTAAATATGGTTGGGTGACACAGTAGGAATACCAGACATCTACAATATTGTAGGTAAAAAGTGTAAAATCCCTCTTTTTATGATTTGAGGCAAAGAAAAAAATTTTTTTCTGAAATGCTTAAAAAGAAAGCCAAACAAAAACACTGTGGTTGTCATATATGTTAATTCCTGTGACATTCAGATTTTTATATTCTGCATCTGTGCAAATGCAATTATATATATAATTTATTGAGCCCTAATTACAGCAGACAGGAAGAGGGAATGAAACGTTTGTGAAAGAATTAACCATTGATCTTTCTGCTCTTTATGTCAGGTTTCATTGCATTATGTCTGTTATGTTTCTCTCTCTCTCTGCCAGCTCCTTGGACTCCGGGTTTTAATCAGGTTCCACCTCTCCCCCCCCGGGTACCTCCTATACCAACTCCTCCAGGTTAATAGACTTGTTCATTTTCTCTGCCTTTGTTGTATTGCATGCTTTTTGGTGGTAAGGTTTTCTCTGTTTTTTGTTGTTTTTTTTTGCTGTTGTGCACTTTGTATCCATCTCCCCATCCCAAGCTCACACAGCTTATGTAGGCTTGGAATATGTGATCCACATACAGCCACAGACCTATAGGTCGTTCACTTATGGCGTTTTGCTTCCACGTACACCCACCATTCTGTTGTTTACATTTCAAACATGGAAGTAAATCACTTATGACGTTTTGCTTCCGCGTCCGCCCACCAAAAATTCTCATCCAAACATGGAAGTAAACACGAATGTGGAAAGGATCTATAGGAAAAGAAGAGGAGAAATTTAAAAAAAAAAAAAGACTGTCAGATTAGGGGTCACTGAGTGCTTGAGCTTGCACTCAGTGTAGCCCAAAGAGAGACAAGAAAATCAATGGTCAGAAATTTCCAGAGTGTTGAAGATGTGATGTTACGTCTCTTTTATTCATAACAAAGTTATGTTGTACAGATTGGTGGTATGTTGGTGACCAGTGATGTCTGCTCATGCTTACTAACCAACTAACCAATCAGCACTGTTGCAGTTTGCCAAAGTCAGGGATGACAAATTTCCGAATTTATTTGGAATTCTGACTTTTGGTTGTCTCAGACTTTCCTACTTCTGGCCTTTTTTGAGTTCACAAGGCAATCCGTGTTTTGTAATAGTTTGCGTTAAAAATCCTGCACCCAAATAGCAAAACTGGAAATGTGAAAGAGGTTTGTGCACGCTCGAGACAAGAGTGGAACGGCGATGTGGTGGCTGTGGAATAACTGAGATTGAAGTTGATAGCGCTTAATTCCTTACACCTGACAACATACAGTTCAGTGGTTGCATGAGATTTTATTGATGCAAAATCAGCACATCAGAGTGCTGACAACAATAGATAATGTGCCCATGGCCCTAGAAAGACTGATAGTGTATGCAGGCAGCTGTTGCCAATCTAGATCTAGAACTTGAAAATGTATGTAGCCTAGTTACTCTTGGTGATTATGATGATGGATTTATCTGTGGGATCTCTTTAGTTCAAGGAATTTCCACTAGTTATAAAACAGGGAAGTCCAATTTCCTACTTGAGCAGGATTTCCTACCTTTTGGCTGTCAGTCATTTCTCTTTGGGCTCTACTTTTTTTTTGTTTTGTGAGAACAGTTTGACAGTAACCCTAACCCTAACCCTAACAGTATTTGTTCAGGGGTATAGCTGTTTTTTTTTTTTTTTTTAGTTTTTTGTTTTTAATGGTCAATTTCCATCACTCTCAAACCACATGCCCTGTCCTGCTATCAGGGATGTCAAACTTCCGACTTTAGTCAAAATTCCGACTTTTTGGTCGTCGCCGACCTTCCTACTTTTGGCGGATCAACTGCCGACTTTCACAGAATCCACGAGACAGTTGCGGTTTTATGATAATTTGCTATACACATTTCACACGATGGCAACAGTGAACCAGAAGTATAAAAGAGTTATCCTCATAGATAACTGGGACGATAGTCGGACTGTTGTTCGGCGGCTGTTTGAAGATTGAGATCGAAGTTTGTAGCGCCTAATTCCTCACACCCGACAAAATGCTGTGGAGTGGTCGCATGAGAGTTGTTGATAGAAAATCAGCACACCAGAGTACTGACAACAACAAATAATGTGCCCATGATCTTAGAAAGATTAGTGTAAGAGAGATTCTAGATCTAGAAAATAGATTTTGATCTAAATGTAATAACGCTTGATGATTGTGTTGACGGCACTACCTATGGGAGCGTTTTAGTTCATGAAATTTCCACTAGTTGTATAATTTTATAGGCCCATCTGAGGATTTTGTGGAGACTTGCAAAACTTCTCTCAAAACAATGAAAACTTCTAGCAAATATGAAAACCCTAGATTTTTAAGTGTCTTTTATCTGTGGGGGGGGGGTGTCGGTCAGGGGAAAATTGCAGACTTTTTTTGTGAAAACAGTTTGACATCCCTATGCTATATTTTTGCTCCGTTGCGTTGATTTGAATGATTTCACACTTTACAGATGAGTTCATGTGCTCCAAAGGCGTGGTGTCGTCCTGCGTTGGATCAACATTTTGTAGATTTAGACCACGTCGTGCGCTGAAACCTGGGTTATAGAATCTTTTGTGTTCAGCTAAGCTTATCTAACAATTACAGAACGAGATTTATGTTAAGTGATTAACTTCCAATGAAAATTATATTCGAAATTTGACTTAATTTACTTGTTTATCAGCAGTTTTGTCGAAACATGTCTAAACATTCCAGTATGGGCTACCGCCATATTGGATTCTGAAACAAAGCGTGCGTAATCGTTCGTTGTGTCTCAGTGAATTTTGTTTGTTTGCAGTGAACTCATAAACTGGTATTAACTGACTAAAAACTGACAATTCACCAGTAACATGATAAAAATAATTCCCGTTAATGTTTAATTTACTAGTCTTACAAGAGTAAGATATTGGGATTGACAGCTGATAAGTGGTCTGCCCAACCAAAGCAGTTTCTCTCTATATTGACTTTGGAAATGGATGTAAATTAATGGAATTTTCGACAGTGACAATGAATTTTTTATAGACTTGAAAATCTAAGAAAATTAAATATATATTATTTTGGTCATGAGTAATAGGCCCGAACTTATTAAATCGCTTATACTCACTGGGGTCAGAGAAAATGAAATTTATGTTTCACTGCATTTCTAGTATTCTCGCATCATTACTATTGTATTTTAAACCTGCAAGTTTTTAAAATTAATGAACGAATAGGATGTTTTTAATCCTAATACATGAAATTAGCTAAACTTCAATGAAAACACATTGAATTCATATTTTCTACTAATTTGCCAAACACACATTAATCATATAGATGTAAAGACCTATGCCAAATTTAAAATTTACAAATCTTTTGTGCATGTCAGACTTACATTTCAGGTTTTCCTGTAGAGTCTGCTGACTTCTGTGACAGTTTTTTTTTTCAAGCAGGGTGGAGAAGAACTTTACATTTTCCTCTATACCTCAGATTAAGGTCTCATTAGCTCAAGTGTAGCTGACAACTCAATTGCAAGATCACCCCCTATAATTATGGTGTCTTCGAAGCAATGCACATAACTTTGTTGAATAATGAGTTACCACAACAAATACTGAATTAAGTAGCTCTTTGAATGGACACATTTTGTCTCTTTTCTGAATTAAACACTAACTTCTTGTGGTTTTTCAGGTCGAAATCTTATTACGAAATTACACCCTTCGAACATTGTGTATAGAATAAGCCTATTTTAGTGTACAAACCAATGAAAAAATAAAGTATTACATCATTAACATGTTGTGGAATATTTTTTAACTCTATCCGCTTCACATACTCAGATTGCAAGAGCTTTCTCAGTCAAAAATATTTTTTTCTGACCTCATACCTGCCAACCCTACAGAAAAAGTCAGTAGTCTACCGATTTTTTGCTTGAACTATCGACCTACAGAATTCTTAAATTTGCTATGTGAACTTCCGATTTTCCCTTCCTCCTGATTTAAAAATAAAATGCAAAATCGGTAACCCACGGCCCGCTGGGCCCAAGGAGCTTGGTTAGGCCTTGTCTCCAATGTTATTGCGGTTTGCATAAAGGGTGATAACGCTCGTCGCAAGCAGCCGGTCCAGTAGAGGGTGCTTTAGGGGATATTTGCAGACCTGCCTACCCTCATTTCGACTCAGTGTCCTGCCTTCTGGCGCCATGAATATAAATTCCTGCACTCTATCAAATTCGGTTAGTTTATACTAGTTTTTCCGCATTTCATGCTTTGGCGTCATTTTGAATGCCGTCAGAGTATGTTTTTACTCACAATCCAGCAAGAAAACTGCGTTCTCCCGTTTGTGGTCCTGCATGTCGCCATTGCCAAGGCCTCTGTCTGTAGGCCAACAGTAAATGATGTAGCCATGTCCGGGCGCTCGGGGGACGCGCTGTCTCTCACGATCTCAAGCTGTGCTGGCTAGTGCAAGCAGGCCAGACCGGGCCGGTGCAACGGGGTTTTTGTTCCTTGTTGAAAATAATATTAATTTAAATGGCACATGATTCTACTTTGATTCTTTCGAACGACTTGGCTTCATGGCATTCTGCCTAAAGAAATAATCTGCTGTGGTGCAGTTTTTGCCTATATTGGACAATCTCAATACATGCACATCACTTATTTACAGAAATAGGTAAACTCGCGGTGTGTGGTAATACAAGAAGGGAATTTATTTGCAAAAACACCGGATGTGGCAGCCCGTGGCTGGTTTTTGTTTTTTTCCTCGGGACTCAAGTATCCGTTGCTCCGGGCCAAGGTGCGAGTCATGCTCTAGCTCGGCCCGAAAGTCTGGCCAGGCCTGTCGGGCCTAATCATGATCAGCCCGCCAGCCCGAGGGCCTAAAAATTGTATGATCGGCACATCTTTAATAATCATCAAGCACAACTAGACTAGATCTATTTTCTAGATCTAGATCGCGAACAGCTACCTATTACACTAGATCTAGATCTAGTCTTTACATTATCATGTTGATTTCTTTTTCTTTTTTTTTATCACTGTTTTTCTCTAATCTGAACTTGCTGAATTCGATGGAAAAGGTTAAAATAACCTTTCTACAATAATAATGATTAAAAAAAAAAAAATTACCCCACCCCCCCAACAGAGGGCCAAATTCTGCATATTTCTCTTCCATTTCCAGAAGCACCCTCTCAATAAGGAAAATGTTTCATGTCTTTTTTTTTTTTTTTTTATTATCTTTGCTGTTGGCGATAATATATATAATAATAATAATAAATAATAATAGAGAGTATTTATATAGCGCTTATCCCGGTAATTACAAGCTCTAAGCGCTTTACAATCTGTTATTACCCCGACAGACCAAAGAAGACACTCATAAACGTTCTCAGCTTCCTGGGAAGCATACAAGGCGGCTGCCTGT
>JBCAUA010003311.1:0-13499 GCA_038406235.1 Peronia verruculata | reverse complement strand
TATAGTTCCAGCCCTCCAATGTGTAGCCCCGCTACACGCGGCGAGCGTCTGAGTGACCTCGTTGCACAGCTCTATACTTTTAGAACGCGATTCGTGTGCCAGGCAGGGGTCTTCTAATACCTACGAGTATGCTTAACTTGCATTAAAAAAAACAACAAAACATAGATTGTTACAGTCATGCATCTCTCTCTCTCTTTCTCTCTCTGAAAGTAAAAGTAATTTCCTCGATGGAAACGGAAATGAACCCCCCCCCCCATTCCTCCGCCCCCCCCCCCCCAATTCCTCTAGCAACCAACCCAATCGTTTTTCATTCATAACAGTACAGGAAACGAATGACGAATTTTGGTGACGTCTCCAGCAGATAACTTGTTGAGAATTAATGAGCTGAGCTCACCAAAGGAGTAAAGGTGAGGGCAATTAAAGCCATATATCTTGTATTTTTGACATACACCATATTAATAGTGGTATAGCTCAATTTGCTCCTGAAATAGAGAGAATGTGGATGGATATGATAATTTTGAAACGTTTAAGTTCTAACCAGCGGCTTAGAAAAAAAATCGCGGGAACATACAGCTGTAGATATCAAAACCAGTTAACATTCGTGAATCCCTCAATAATATAGAAAACAGACTATAAAAATTATCTATGGATGCCCTGATCACACTAAAAAAAAAAAAACCCCACTGTGTCAGGCACAACGTAGCCGTTATCGTGCTGATGTGCCGTTAAACCCCAACACAACACAAACATAAAAAAAAAGAGAAAACCTAATAAAGTTTTCATCTTCTCTCTCTCTCTCTCTCTGTGTTCCTCTCTCTCTCTCTCTTCTTTTTCCTCTTGGCCTCATTTTGTTTTGGGATTTTTACATTTTATTTGTCTTTTTTAGTCTGATTTCTTCTCTCGCTCTGTTTCCTTTTCCTGGTTCTTTTCTATTTTCTCACTATTTCTCACATTTTTTTTTCTGTCCATCTGTCTCTCTTCCTTCTCTCACTCTGTATGCGTGTCTTTTCTTTCCTCATTCTTTTCTCTACACATCGCTTACCCCTCTTCTCTCGCTCATCGATCTGGTTATCTCTTTTCTCGTTCTTTCATTTTTTTGTTTTTCTTTCTCTCCTGTCTTCCACCCCCCCCCCTCTTACTTATACATACATTCTTTCCCAACAACCGAGGCACTTCGGGCAACTTCCGGTCCAGAGTCACCGCCGAAAAGCGCATGCGTGAAGACATCAATGGGATGTCGGGATTGGTCAAACATGACCTGGTTGTTAAGTCCACGTCAGAGGTGGCACTTTGTACACAAGGAGGGACCGAGGGGGGGTGCAGAAGAACAGTGAGTGGCAGGAGAGGAGAGAGGAAAATACCGTCACATCACACAAGTTCAGCCATTCTCTAAAATTAATACTCTTGTGAGAGAACCCCCAGCTAGACATAAAAACTCAGGAGGCTCCAGATAGGCTTCTTCCTATACAAGAAATGCCCGTCTGATTTCGGTGAACCCATCAGTGCTATCTATTTATTTATTACATATTTATTTACAACGTAATCATTTATTTGAATTTAATTATCTATCTCTTTACTTATTTTGCATTACTTGTTTATTTATTCATTACTTATTCATTTATTTATTTATTCCCTTGTTTATTTCCTTATTCCTCTATTTATTTATTTATTTTTTTATTTATTAATCTATTTGTTTATTTAAAACGGCATTACATCCAACTGCACCAAATTTCAGTCGTAAATATCTGTCAGTGTAATAAAAGTATTACAAGATCCTTCCCGCCTGAACTACCAGCATAGGTCTGTAGCCTTAGAGTGGGATTATCTCGGCCCTAACTGTTTGCCTAGATTGGCTGGGGGGAAAAAAAATGCGAGTCAAAACCTTTGGAAGTTTTTGCCAGTTTACCTGCCCTGACAAAGGAGTCTCCGCTTCCTGTCGAACCTGACTTTTACAAATTGTCAAAGTTTCTTTACCGTACATAACGCGCAAGCGAGACCTCCGATATATATTTTCGAACTTATCTCAGAACGGTAGGCGTTGGACTCCTACCCTGTTCTCAAGTAAACGAATGCATCTGATCTTTCCCATTCCCCTAGGGTGGATTCGAATCTGCCACAGTTCCATCCACAGGAAGACGTGTAACTCCTCGACCACGGTGTTTACTAAATGAGTCATTTTTCAGCCAACTAGATTGCTTCCCCTTGACAGGTACAAGAGGTGTAAGACAGGCATTGCAAAGAAAAACAAAAAATCATCTTTTCTTTTGTCGTTTGGAACGTGAAGCAAAAGAGAACAATAAAAAATTATCACTCTGAGGAAAAGAAACGTGATCATCATTATAGGATGGAATTTTCAATTTTTTTTTTATTACTTAGTTTAATATAACAATAGAAAAGTGGTTCAGCCCCCCCCCCCTTCTTTTCTTTTACACAGTGCTTAAGTTATGCAGAGAACAAGGATGAATGGAGGAAGCTGGTTGTTAGATCTTCAGAGGCGCCCCAAAGGACAACTGATCTACGGGAGCGACGATCAATGATGATGTTATAACTCGCGTACTTGACACAGGAAGTAAATTAGCTTACAATCAAAATGGCTCATTTTTTAGCCTTGAGCCACCAAATGTACTGAAGGGAGGCTTCTGCCTACGCTGTGTCTGGTACGTGCCTGGCGCTGTTTGCAGGCGCTGTTAGACAAGTGGTTAGTGTGAGGCGGCCTTCAAACAGTATGACGTTAAAAAGTGAGACTGTACTATTTGGAAGACGAGACATTGATAAATACGACACGTCGCTGCCAAGACGGACAGAGCTGTAGACGGAGGCTCATTAACTCTTTGCACTCTCCGCAGCATCAGAATTTGACTAACTGTGCTGCCCTTTGGGGCCATAATGACGCGGTTGCCTCAGTACAGTGTCCTGATAAAGTGTACTCACTTTTTTTAAACGACAACTGTGTGTTTTAGTTTAGAAACAAGAACAACAGTTAAATGAACAAATGGATAATGCACTTGCCCTTAAAATGACAATTATTGCACTTATCAACTTAAAAACCAGACGCATATTTAAATTCATGAATGGATTGTAGGTTTACAAAATGTAACTGATAAAAACACTGTGCATTGTTTGGAACACTGTAGTAAGTTAAATCTGGCATAGAATCTCATTTTGCTGTGCTGGTGTTCAGCGCGTGTTCCAGACAACAGGCGCCGGGCCTCAGAAAAACCCTTGTCTCCATATATTCAGAAAAAATCAGGTTGTTTATCTTTGTCGTTCATTCTATTTTCACATTATGCAAGAAATCTTTGTTTTTGTTCTCTTTTGTTTTCATTTAATTCTCCTTCATAATAATCATTTTCGTTCTTTTCTGTGTCATAATTAATAGGTAAGCTTAATACAACATCCAGACGGGCAGGCAAAACTCATCCACTAACTACTTCATCCCAATTCATGAAAGCATAAATTTTCAACAAAATTTGCACGAAAGCATACATTTTCAACAAAATTTTCATGAGAGCATAAATTTTAAACAAAATACGTGTAAATCGCATACAAATGCAACTTAAATCTGCACTGTCTTTCCTGAAAATGTGACTAAACACATGGTGACTTCTCTACCCCACAATGCTGTACTCCCTATCTACAGACGTTCGTTTTCATATTGTGGTTGGCCCACAGGGGAGCGATGTCCTTGCCAGCTGGAGAGGAAGAGTCGTTGGGGCGGCGGCCAAATGGTTTCTGACGACGTGTACAACAAGAGCAAATGATTGAGACGTTTGATGATGATTTCTAAACCAACAGCACTTTGTCTCACCCACCCACGGGGCAGTGATAAGATAGAACAGAGAAGAGTGAAGGGATCTGTAAACCTCGTTTTGTACATTTACTCTATACAATGATTCGCTGTTTCTACAACATACATGTCTCACCTACATAGAAAAATCATCCAAAATAAATAGTAAAACAATAACTCTAGGCTCGTGAAGGGACCAGTTTACTCAAAGACTGGCGACTATTATATTTTCAAGTTTCATGCAACACAGTAACTGGTTGTTCGTCCCTTACCGCTAATACGTTTGACCTGTTATTTCTTAAACAACTATAGACGTCATTTAAAGGAGTTTGGCATTCCAGCACTTTCCTCTAATATTTTGTAGTACAAATCCAAAAAACGGTTCAATGACTCTTCGACAAAGTTGTATACTTTGAATTGTAGTATTATAACGGGAAAGCACATATACGTCACAAAAGATAAAGGCTTGCTGGTTTGAAATGCAAGATCAAAGGCAGAGACAGATAATCCAAATAGTGACGAAATAGATAACATACATGCTAGCAATGAAAAAAAAAAAAAAAACTCAATCGACGGGAGGTGGTATGTTCAAAAGATGACTGTGCTTTAAAAAAGACAACTTGTATTAAGTGCATTTATCTTCTCTTCTCTTTGCTTTGCTTCTCTCACTGACAAACTGAAATATGACGTATGACCCAAATTTTTAGAATTAAATGGAGAAATGAATTCCCCAAATATTGTGACTCTGGGTATAGATGTCAAGTTAATAATCCTCTTTTGTTCAGGAAATCTGATGGCCAATGAGAACGAGTCAGAGTGACACTGAAAAAATTTGTGTGCGATTGTTGCGTCTGACAGCAATGGTACTTTTAAACGTGTTTACAAAAAAGTTGGACATGCTATACAAAATAATCCCCCTGACGGGAATATAAATTCCTGCGATAGAGCGCTTGACGACTTCATAATCCCTTTTTGACATGAAAAATCCCCACCGACAAAAGAATTGACCAAATTCAAAGATCTTTCTACCTCTGACACTGTACACCACTGATAAATGTCGGGATCAAAGTCGTGTGTAAATAATCCACCAAAACGCTCTATCAACAAAGACGTTCCACCTCCCGCTTAGATCGCCTTGCCTCTCTCGCCTGGCCGGCGGGAGATGTTTGACCAGATTCATAGCAAAAATTCGACATCACTTCTGCCTGAATAAACCACGCAGACGCCAAAACTTTATATTTCTTTTTATTTATTTTTTTTTTTTCCGGAGAAAAATATATTTTCGAGACAATTAAATCCATCTTCGAGTTCAATCCCATAGAAACGAACGAAAACTATGCGTTTTGATCAGTCCAATAACTTTTCTTTCCCAGATAAAAGCCGAAATGAACACGTAGTGTCAAGAAAAAAGTGCATTTCTTGTCATTCCAAGACAAAACATACACCCACAAAATGATCAATTTATTCCAAAAAAGAAAGCGCCATTTTCCTTTTCTCTTGATCCCCCCCCCCCCGCCCCAGGAATTCTTCATGATAATACCTTTAAAGCCAAGAGCGCCAAAAACGATTTGTTCTCTTTACTATACAAGTTCAAGACCTTTTGTGTCTGGCAAGGGGGCTGGTCAAAGCGATCTCTCGCTGACAAATTGGTCATGCCACTGGTATCAAAGTATGACGCTCCATACATTTCTATCGATTTCAAAAGGCCTGAATGTCATTCTTCACACATGCTGTTTGATATATGTATTGACTGGGTTGCTGTTGATAGTTTCTGTCGCGAGTTTCAAGTTTTTCGGACATGAAGATGAAGACGACGATGATGATAATAACAACAGACACAATAACATTAGTAACAACCAACCAACCAACCAACCAACCAACCAACCAACCAACCAACCAACCAACCAACCAACCGAACGACCGACCGACCAACCAACCAACCAACCAAACAAACAAACAAACAAACAAACAAACAAAAAAACAAATAGCAAACAAACAAAATGTGTTCTCCAGCACATACCAGGTTCCACTGAAGAAGCCTTGATAATCTGGACTTTTGTGTTCAAGGTGGGAAAAAGTGCGTACCAAGGGACACAACTCTGTCGCCCCCTTCGGTCCAAGGAGAGAAAGAGAGAAAGAGTGAGAGATGGGGGGGGGGGGGGGGGGGGTGCAAAAAAACAAACCTCAATACAAGGTGTGCGCAGCGATTTTCTCGGAAGTCCCAAGTCAACAGAACGATGAAGGAATGCAGTTATGCTTGTGGGAGTTTTGGGAAGTTTTGAGGCGCGCCAGGGGCCGACAACTCAGGAAGGGGGCGGCGAGAGAGTGGGCAGGGGGGATTATCGGAGATCGGAGGAGGCGTGAGGGAGACCGTGTCAGGGTTGAGGAATGGAGATATTATGAGAAGGCTAGAGAGAGAGAGAAAGAGAGAGAGAGAGAGAGAGAGAGAGAGGAGTGGGGTGGAAGAGCTGTGACACTTTTTTTTTATATTTCTTCATTTTGTTAATGAACGACACATCACACAATCCATCGATCGATTAGCTACTCGATCAAATACTAATCAATCGTTTTGATCACTTAAGGGGCATAAAACTGCTCTAAAACAATATCAATAATTTTCGGAAGCTGAAATCAATGATTTAGGAACGAGTGACCAAAAAAATGAACGAATGCATCAATCAACCAACCAACCAACCAACCAACCAACCAACCAACCAACCAACCAACCAACCAACCAACCAATCGACCAACCAACCAACCAACCAACCAACTAACCAACCAACCAACCAACCAACCAATCGACCAACCAACCAACCAACCAACCAACCAACCAGCATCGAAGTCAAACCAAGACCTGAGAGCCTTTACCAACGAAGAACAGACTCGTCAACTGTTGACTAACTAAAATCCAACAAACAAACAAAAACACAGGTTCCGATCTTTTCCCATTCCGGTAAGAATCAAACCCGATACACTTTTCACACTATCATGAAAAAACGGGAGTCTTAACTCCTCTGCCACGAAGTAAAAAAGCTTTAGATCATTTTCTTCTTTCAGTCATGTACGGAGAATTGTTCCCTCAATAGAGATTTATTTATATATAGTCTTTCAGTCTGAAATACGTAGGATGATCTCAGCTTTTGGTGAGAGGAATTTTTCTGGCTGGGTAGAAATTAGAGATTTCTAAATTTTACCCAGACGGTGCCGTCTCCGTTTATTATCCAGCCGAGTTTTAAGTACCGTACCAAAGTTTTTTTTGTTTTTTTGTTAATGTGTCTAACTTACTCAGGGGAATTTCGAAATATGTTCGTCGTCATCTGAGATCACTAGACGTCGGACTTCTCTATCCATGCAGCCAATGGGCTGTTGTCATTGAAAAAAAAATGCAAACAATAACAACACACAAAACCCACACGTTGTACTATTTAAATCTTTCCAATCCCCTGATTGTGGGATCCGAAGTTCGAACTCCCCATGTCTATGGCGACCCCTTTCTCAACAAAGGGACCTTCAGATTTTATTTTTACATCCTCTATGAACCAGTGCGTGGACCACATTACCATCCGCCCGGTAACCACTGAGACCGTGAAGGTCAGATGAGGTCACCACCTAATTGTAGAGGTCCATTACGTTCTAAACGGGCCACCTGGGGGAACGGCTGTCTCGCAAGCAGTCCATGTATCACATCCCGGAAATGATTTCTGTCTGTAAGTATCGTAAAAAAACATTCCTAATATTAAGCAAACCAGGGAACTAAGAAATAAAGGCCGAAGGGCTCATCCCTGTGTGGATAGAGTAGGGAAAATAGAGTAGGAGACAGGGACAAGAATAGCCGAGTGGCCGAAACATCTTTTTTCCTTTAAAGGAATTAAAAAAACAACAACATTTTTTTTCTTTTTTTTTTAACAAACAACAACAACAGCAACAACAACAACACGAAAAACAACAACAACAGCAAGAACACGAAAGACAACAACAACAACACGAAAAACAGCAACAACAACAACACGAAAAACAACAACAACAGCAACAACAACGACAACAACAAAACAAAAATAACGAAAAAAAGTCGAGATAGCCTGCACTAGGAAGTTGAAAGACATATTACAGATCGTAAGGTAACATGTCCGTAAGTTCGCATTCAGCACAAGGCGGAAATCGCTGGAAACTGGACAAGACAATAGATTGGAGTTGTAAACTGAGGGGACAGGAAAGTAGTGGGTGTTGGCAGGTGGTCAAGTCGAGACAACCTATTCTCAGAGGGTCGAAAGACGTATTGCAGAATGTAATGTAGCGGCAGGTGGTATATACTAACAGGCCCCATTGTGGATATCGTTTGTTTTTCTTAAGCCTTTCAATCCTAAGAAAGCAGGATTATCTCGGCTTTTTTTTTTTTTGAGGTTGCCAATGTTTTGCTGAGAAATGTTGTGGGTAGAAATTTGGAATTTGAAATTTTGCCCTCACAGTGGCACTCAGGCCTACTCTTCCATCGATACTGAACTGCCAAGGATTCTATAAAGTGCGTAAAGTACACACGGGGCCTCCCAAATATATTCGCCCTCATCCGAGAAGGCTAGACGTCGGACTTCTCTACCCACAGAAAGCAGGGGGACCATTGAGTCACTGCAAAAATACGAGTTTTCGATCTTTGTATCCTGTCATTCCCCCATGCAGAACCCGTGAGCCGATCCCGGCCTGTTTTCTCCACGAGCAGACGCCATACCCACTGAGCCACTGCGTAACCCTGGTGTGGTTATCAATGACCTATATCTAGTAATATTTGGGTCGTTATGATGACACACTAAACGCCAAAGAGAAACTCAGCCCTGGTTCAGTTTGATGGACGATGTCAGAGGGGGGAAGAAAACAGATGAGGGGTAGAGGTTAACAGAAGATTAGAAGAGGAAAAGAGAGGGAACAGAATGATGCTGAGAGAAACAGAGAAAAGGGTAAGGTAAAAAAAAAGAAAGAGAGATGGAGGAATAAGTCCTACGTTTCTCAGTCCATTGATGTACAAACACGTTCGTCCGTCCATCCATCCACTCATCCATCCATCCACTCATCCATCCATCCGTCCCTCCCTCTCTCTCTCCCTCCATCCGCCCATTTATCCATCCATCCACGCATCCTCCCACCCATTCATCTGTCCCTCTATGCACCCATCCATTCATCCATCCATCCATCCATCCCTCCCCCCCTCTCTCTCTCTCCATCCACCCAATTATCCATCCATCCACCCATCCTCCCACCATCCATCTGTCCCTCTATCCACCCATCTATTCATCCATCCATCCATCCATCCATCTATCCATCCATCCATCTGCCCCTCTATGCACCCATCCATTCATCCATCCATCCATCCATCCATCTGTCCCTCTATGCACCCATCCATTCATCCATCCATCCATCCACCTGTCCTTCCCTCCCTTCATCCATTCATTAATCCATTCACCCATCCATCCATCCTTCCATCTGCCCCTTCCTCCCTTCCTCCCTCCCTCCATCCATCCACCCGTCCATCCATCCATCCGTCCCTCTCTCCATCCATCCTCCATCCACCCATCTATCCATCCATCCATCCTCCCGCCCATTCATTTCTCCCTCTATGCATCCATCCATTCATCCATCCATCCATCCATCTATCCATTCATCCATCCATCCATCTGTCCCTCCCTCCCTCCATCCATCCTTCCATCCAGCCACCTCGGCTTCTTTTTTTCTACAACTGATTTAAATTTACATATTACACATCCTCCTGCGCCTCCTATTTTCTTTTACCCTCTCCCTCTGCCAGTTACCCCCAGCCTCCCACGCTGTAGCCCTGTAACCAATCAAATCGTGTTCACAGTTTTTTAACTTCCTGGTAGGCTGACAAGACAATTGTCTGCCAGCCAGTCAAAATAAGACGTATGTCGAGTTTTCACCATGTGATTTTTTAGAATCACGTGAAAGCTTATTTCATACCCTTTCAGGTGGTGAAAAAAAGCTTTGAGCTGGCTTTATTCTAGCCAGAAATATTGGAGTTTAAAAAGACAAGGAGGGACCACCGACAATGACCCAAATTCCGAGAAAATCGAGTTTAAATGAACGGTTGAACACACATAAATCTAGATATCTACCTTACTAAAACCCGATTGTAATTGAGGACTATTTATAGATAGAGGGTAAGACCGATGCTCTCTTCTTCAGAACTGAATGCACTTTCGAAATCTGCATTTAAGAAATCGATATCTGACATCCCTCCCCCCCCCCCCGCCCCCATGTATCACATTCCAACCCCAAATTCTCGGTTCTAGCCCAGTGACTTACGTCTCATTTCGACTGGGCTCGAGACAATTATACTGTCTGTCAATCCCTGTCACAAAGACCCTGGACATCGACTATCGATTGGAATAGAATGGTATTGACAGCCATTCACAGCAGATAGACTCTATCTTCTGTGCCAGATCGCTGAGGTAAAAGGTCAAATAGGAAGAAATTTAATATTGTACTGTTTTTGTGTGTGCAATGTTACAATCAAATGGTGAAAAACTTGACATTTTGCTTTTCTCTCTTTCTTTCTTTTTGTCCATTCCTTTTTTGTGGTTTCTTTCCTTCTTTCTTTTTTGTGTCTTTCTCTCTCTTTCTCTCTTGGCTGCACTTGCTTTTTTTTTTTCATCTTGCCCTTTCTTCCTTTTCTCATTTTTTCTTGTCTTTTGTTTCTTTCTCTTCTCTTTCTTTCATTCCTTCTCATGTTCACTGTCATTCCCTTTCATTATTTATGTCTTTTTTTTTCTTTTTTTTTTTTTCCTTTCCTTTATTTTGTATTACTTTCAATTCCCTTCCCCAGTTTTACTTTCTTTCTCTCTTTTTCTGTTTCCCGTTTTCTTTCTCTGTTTCTTCTTCATTCTTTTCTCTCTCTCTCTTCTTTCTGTTCTCTTTCTCTCTCTTTCTTCGTTGTTTCTATGTCTATTTGTCGCTCCTTTCTTTTTTTTTTAATCTTGTCTTAGGTTGTTTTTTCTAGTTCATCTTCGACTAAGCAAAAACTTGGAAATCCCTGGAGAAGTGTTCGTACCTCAGTGCTTAAAATAGAATACTCACTGATGTTTGCTGCTTAACCCTAACAGTGTCAGCAGAAGCTACTGCAATGTAAATGTTTCTATAATCACAGTTGTTCGTGTTCAGAAATTGATGGCTCATGCCCTATATGGCTGTTCAAGACTAGTATCGTCTTACCATCTTGTATGCTCTTTGGAATCTAATTCCAGTGTGAATAACAATGCTTGAGTCTTTGAACAAATCGGCCTCTTGACAGTATTTCTAGGATTAAGAGAAGAGAACAACTATCTCGATAATGGATAAGTTAATTTGAATAAGCAGATGGAACCGGCCAAAATTTCAGACTCGTTGATTCTTCTTCTGAGCAAACAAATAAAACGTTCTATTGACGTCATTTTCAGGTCAGAATAATTGTTGCTATTTGTTCACAATCTCAATTTAGTTCGTTTTGTTCAGTTCAGTTCAATTCTCAGCTTAGCTTAACTTAGCATATATTAGCTTAACTTCGCCTTGTTCAGTCCAGTTCAGCATAGTTCAGTTTAGTTTTGTTCATTTCAGTTCAATTCAGTCTGTTTCGGTTCATCTCAGTGACTTTAGCTTATCTTAACTTAGCATAAATTATATTAGTTTAACTTTATTTTGTTCAGCTCAGCTTAGCCCAGTTTAGTTTTGTTCGGTTCAACTCTGTTATATTTAATATAGCTGCATAACTTAGTTCAGTTCATTTCAGTTCAGTTCAATTCCGTTCGGTTCGGTTCAATTCAGTTCAGACCTGTTCATCTCAGACCAGTACAGTATAATTCTGTTTGGTTTAGTTTACTTCAGTCAATTCCAGTCCATACTATTACTTGTTACTCAAGCACAGTGTACACGAGAACATGTCTGAAGATTCCCTACCACAGTGTTAGGAATAGCTAATTAATGTTAGTACCACAGTACTTGAAAGCTATTAAATCTTGGAGTCGTTAACACTCGTGCATTGAAAGTTAACTACAGAAGATATTGATCTCAAGGCAGAGGAGTCCAAAATCTGCGAGCGGCACTGCGACGCTGTTCTTGAAGGGAATGTTTAACCTTGGCAGTGCCGTTGGAAACTTTATCTAAGATGTCAGTTCTGAATCATGCTTAAACACTATCAGAGAAACCCTGAAACTGCAGCAATATCAGGGCTTCTTTAATGATATTTATGCATGGTTCAGAAGTGGCAAGATACAAAGGCAATTTCTAAGGAAAATGTCACTTTTGGTGGAAGACAATTCAGAAATGACATGTGGGACATAAGGACATTTCAAAAATGACACTGGGCATCCAGGCAATTCAGAAATGACATTGGGGCATAAATGTCAGTACATCAGCCTGACACTTAAGCCTCAAGGGCCAATTAGAAATAAGACTTTAGGTTTAAAAGGTAATTCAGAATTTTAGGCTCAAGAGGCAAAAACTATATGTATTCAATCATATGTATTATACTTTTATGTATAAGGGCAATTCAGAAATTTTACTTCAGACATATAGGGCTATTCAAAAAAAAAGACGATGAAGGCATAAAAGCAATTCAGCAATAATATTAGGCAAGAGAGCAATTCAGAAATGATATTTAGGCTTAAGAGCAATTCAGAAATGACACTAACGGAGAAAAGGGCAATGGTTCAGAAATATCCTTTAACAGTAGAAAAAAGTTGATTTTTTTTTTTCTTATCATAATTATCGTATGTTATTTAGATCAGAATTCAAAACTTGAGTTAGAAAAAAAATCTGTAACAGTATCCGTCCATCGGTGCCTCTAGGGTTAACGAATCCCTCCAGCAAGTTATTTATTCGGCTGGAAAATGAAGCACGTTTCGTGACGTCACCAAAGGTTTTAAATTTCACCCCATTTAAGAACGGCACGTAGTGGAGCATTCTTTTTCTCCACAAAGTTCGAACTGACACAGTAATCTTCGTAATCTTCTCATCCAACGTGAACCCCTGTTCCAAAATGGCGCGAAGATTGGTCCTTTAATTTCGCCAGTTTGTTTGTGTGTGTGTGTGTGTGCGTGTCCATTTGCATGTGTCCTGTGTGAACGAGTATGTGTGTGTTTGTATGTTTGTGTATTAGTGACTGTGTAGGAGTGTGTGAGTACGTATATGTGTGTCTGTTTGTGCGTGTGTGTTGTCCATTTTTCGTTTTCTTTTCTTTTTTGGTTTGTTTGTTGTTTCTTTATTTCCGTTTCTTTTTTCCAGATGGTGTTCAGTGTTTTTGTTTTCCTCACCTCTTTTTGTTTTGTTTTGTTTTCTTCGCCTGTTTTTCGTTTTCCTCGCCTTTTTTCTTTCGTTTCGATTTGTTATTCACTTCGCCTTCATACAACAGGAAGTTATTAAGCAGGTGAAAGAAGGAACCAAATTAATGATAGTTAACAAATTAATAATACTAATAATAACAATAAAGTGTTTGTTTTTAATTTTTAATATTATCTCCCCCCCCCTCCCTCTTTTTCTTTTTTTTACAAAAGAACTTTTAAGAAATAATCATAAAATGTATATTTGTTTTCTAAATGAGGAAAAACAAAAACAAACAAACAGAAAAAATGTTCAGACTGACAAAGGAATAAAGGATTAAAAGGAAACTTAATAAAAAAAAAATGTGGATGTCAAAACAGTTACCCTCCCCTATTCTTTCTTTTTTTTTTTTAAT
>JBCAUA010003300.1:0-13499 GCA_038406235.1 Peronia verruculata | reverse complement strand
TTGGTTTGTTTTTTCCCCCCCCCCCCCCCCCCCCCCCAATCTGTGCATAAGAGACCACTAAGTTTGGTCCAGATAGACTATGAGCCTTCATGCTGCAAATGTTGGGAATACATTAATATCCTAGACATGGGGAATATATTAAAGTCCTAGCCGTGTTAATTATTGCTGGCTTTGAAAAGTTGTTTTACATTGTCTCATACCTGGTAGTTGAGTAATGATAATGGCATAATAATAAATTAGATGAATCAACTTCAGTTGAATCAGGATTCTGGTAATTGTTGTGTAAACAACTCAAGGGTAACTTGTTATCGATTTCTCATCAAATAGATAGATTTTAGACAGCATTTTGATTCGTATTTGGTTTAATATTTTTATAAAATGGTGTGTTTATTCTCGTAGAGATCTGATATCTACTTGATTATATTTAGAAATTAACAACAGACAAGTTACCTTCCTGTTGTTACCTGGAGTTACATTGCACCCAGTTTAAGTGAGCAGTGTATTTATTTCATTATGGAATGTTTTGTCTCTTTCATAGCAAGCGCAAGTCGAAGTCCAGATCAAAATCTGCCTCACCAGAGATACCTGTTAAAGTGAAAAAAGTTTCTAAGTCACCAACGCCTGAAAAGAAAAAGGTTTCACCTCCATCAGTGGAAACAAAAGTGAAAGATGAACCTATTGACAAAGTGAGTATGTGAAACTGATGGTAAAAAAAGTTACACTTTGTTCTTAGTTTCAGATATGTTTGTTGGTTTTAGTTATCTATCCCAGAATACTACTCACTGTTTTAATTTAGCACATGTTCCTAGTACTCTTTGTCTTTAGCAGATATATCACAATGTAGTCTTGAATCCAAAAATACTATATAATATGATAAGCGTTTGTTTTCTATCTATAAAGCGAGAACATTTTATCAACAATGTGTATAAATATTTTCTTCAAATAGTGTCATTATACATGTTAATTTCTTTTTTGTAATAACTACCCTATGCAATGCTTTGACTGACTTGAATGCTCTGGCACTGAGTAGATCTACAAAATGGGTGAAATTATGCACTTCAGCACTGCTGTGTTCTTCTGTTGAACATGCTACTATCATGATACATTCAAATGTGGGATAGAATCACCCTTTTATCAATGTTAGAGAAGAAATGTAAGTCATTAGATCAATACAAACATTGAAATAAACTACAATCGAAATAGATCTGCACATTTGAGATTTTTACATATTAAATGCTCAGATTCCGCAGAAGTAACCCTTTTTAGATAGAAAATAAAATTGTATCAATGGTTGTTACTTTCCAAGAGCTTTAGCTAACATTTGTGCAATTTTAGAGCACAAAATAGCACATCATACTGTCAAGACTATTTCAGTTACCAAACTCACAGCCTTCTGTGAACATGAAGTCTGCATCACACAATTTCTCAGTTTAGACAAAGTTGATTCTGATGTGGATATCGATGAAAGGAACAGATTTCAATGTTATTTGGCACAGCTGTGATAGAATTATAGATTTCACAATATATTATGCAACTGAAATGTGTGACAATCACCAGTTTTAAGCTATTCTTAACTTTTTTTCTGTTTCTCCTTGTCCATCGTAGTATCTTTAAAAACGATATCTTAAAATATTTACAAGAAATAAAAAGCAAAATGTTTATATGTAGTTCTATCGAAATGACCATAGAAGATACAAATATGAGGGGTTTCCTGGGTAACCATACATATTTGGAGCAGGGAAGGTACTTTTTTTTCGAAGATTTTATCATTTCTCAGTTTTATGTTCATTTCATAGGAAGAGGAACAGAAGCGCCTTGAGGCTGAGATGCAGAAACGCAGGGAGCGTATTGAACAGTGGAGAGCTGAACGTAAGAAAACTCAAGAACTCATTCCTGTCAACATTGCACCAGTGACAAAAAAATGGACACTAGAAGATGATGAGGATGAGGAAGATGATGGCGGAGGAGAGAAAAAGCAAGAGGATGATGAGGTGGATCCACTTGATGCATACATGCAGGTTGGTTCAAATTAAGAGATGACAAACTTTATTTTCCCTCAGTAGGAAATATCTTAACGATAAACACAAGCAACATGCATTCACTCAAAACTAGGATAGCATCAGAGCAAAGCAGACTCAAGCAGCTACTCCAACTTGAAAGGCATATTGCGGATGGAAGGAATTAATTTGTGTAACATCTTGTCGGAGTAAAGAATAAACATAGAAACTTAAGTTATGTTTTGAATACATTTTTGTCATCATATCAGCCTGGTGGTCAGCCTTTTTAATGTTTCAGTTTTAGTTTTCAAAATTGTGCCATGAAATGTGTTTAGATTATTGATGGTGCATGATTTTATAGTAAATCATGCATTTTGATGCATGAAGATGCAATATTACAAAAAATAGAGATATCAGTACTGGTGTTTCATTTTGCACTGGAAAGAGAAAAGGTAATTCTGACATAAGTTGGTTTCATATTAATTTTCTAATAAGATTTTGTTTGTTTGGTTATGTTTCTCTGAAGGAGACGAGATGACACAAGATATTGTTATTATTTCTCCATAATAGTGTCAGATAAATGACAATATTTGAATTTTTATGCTTGATATAGATGGCTTTTAACAGAGCTAATGCTTTTCTTTCTTTTTTCCCCCCTAGTCTGTGAATGAGGAAGTGAAAAGTTTGAAAGAGAAAGACAAAAAAGCAATGGGTGAAACAGATGTAAGTATATTGTCTTTATTAATATTATTTTTTAAAATCTATTATTTATAGAGTCAATATACACACTGTTTTCTACTAAAGCTTTGACGTATAGCAACAGTATGCTCATTTATATAGTTGACATCTTGATGTAGGCATCCTTATAACCAGGGTAAACACCCATAGGAAGGCTGACTTCATCATTTAAGCTGACTATTTACATCAATCAGATTCAAAACCTCACTGTGCCAAAACAAGTAAGATGAGACCCAAACTGTTGACTTTTTAAAATTTTATTCATATAAATCATGATGACAAAAATGAGTGAAAATTTAATGAAACAAAAATCAGTGACATTAAAACATTCATCTATCCTGCACATTTGATCGCCCCTGCTGAAACTCATTGCACCAGAAGATCACTTGCTTGAAGCTCATAACGCCTCCTCCATACACGCTTACCAGTTCTGAATGGATTACAGCAGGAAGTTTTCCTTTTGCATTTAAAAATCTTGTCACAGCACAAATTTCTTCCTTTGACCACTCATCAATGAGGGTAGCCATATCCGTTTCAATGCAGCATGGCAACGCTTTCATCAATAGTGTTGAGTCCTTCAACACTGGTGCTCTATAAATAGATCTTCAATTTTTTTGGTTAAAAAATGTTATTTTTGACCATTGGTTCAAGAGTTATGGTCTTACATACCTTATTTCTGGGACAACCTTCGTAGTAGTGACAGTGACAGTCACAGCAATAAAAGTGACTTTGTTTACAACTCAGAATATGAAGAGGAAAGGTAGGAATGAAGCCTATTATGATGATACTGATCTAGGTCTACAAGTTCATCTACTTCGAAGTCCAGTGCTAGATCTAAGTATCCTAAGATTAATGCTACCTCAAAATGTAGACTTACATTTTAAACATGTAAAAAGCATTTGAAATTTTGAGTGTTAAAATAATTTTTTTGTGTGTTAAATTCATGTGCTTAACTTGTTGATAAAAAAAAAAAAAAAAAAATCCTCGCGGAGAAGAATTGTTCGGTCATTTTATAAAGCCATAAAATAAGAGCTTATTCAAAACTCATCATTTTCCTTGATATAAGTATAGATCACCATGATTGTGGTAGTATGGAAAAGTTTCATTGAGATTGCATGAATGGTTTTGTTTTGTATGGGTTCTTAGAAGTACCCCAAAAATGCTAGGCTTGTGTCAGAGAGGCTTAGGCTGGAATGAGTTGCAAGATTGTGCATGGGACATGCTATTTCATATAAGAATGTCAGGAATATTTTCCTTTTTTTAACTTTTCCTTCAGTAAATTGTCTTCAGAGTGTTTCATTTTCAGATTATGTTAGCTATTAGAGATTTGTGTCTGCCTTCTTTTTTCTTTGCACATCATTATGAATATACGATATGCATCTCATTACAATTTTTTTTTTCAACTTGGTGTTTTTCTTCACAGGTTCATGGAAAAGTCGTCACTCGCATAATGACAGTTGTGAAGAAAAAACCAGACGAGCCTGTCAAAGAGAAAGGAGAACTTATGTTGAACAACATGGATGCCTTAGAAGTCAGTGACACTGATAAGATTGGACATGATATACTTTATTTAATTTTTCCTCAAAAGGAAAGTCCATTCAAAGTTGATGAGACACAATATACTTACAAGATATCCTCATATTCACATGATATATCTAGACAAAAATATGAATGCCAACAGAGCAATGCAAACTCAAGAAACATCACTGCAACTTAATAGGCATATCACTGATAGCAGAAATTAATCTCCACAATGCTCTTGGTTCATTTTTACATGTAACAAATACACACATCCTTCTGGATATTTCAGTTGACTGTAAAGTGGGTGCATAGAATCTCTTCAAATTATGTTTAGTTTTAATGTCAGGCCATCAAGTAGTATTGACTGATATTGATAGATAAAGTGATATTAATTGATGTTCAACATAGTGAAGAATAGATAAATTTTGAGGCAGAGATGCATTTTTTCATCGCTCAGATATTATTTTAGTTTTCAGTTTAAGAAACTTTTTCAAATTTCTAATAAGTGTGATGTATTTTTTTTTTAATTTAACATTTAGGTTATCTTGGAAGAAATGGAATTGTACTCATGGATGTTTGTCTTCTCTAGAATTGATAAAAACTTTGATAATATTGCCATCATCAGGTTTTCATTCTCTTGGTGCCAAAAAAATCAAACGTCAGGTACACATACTGATTTCCTATTATAATGTAGCTATATTTCTTTTTTTTTTTTTTTTTCCCCAAATCTAGTATTCATCGGAGGAAGAAGAAGAGGATTTGGATTCAACCATGGCAAATTTGAATAAACGAAAAAAGGTAATGTCTGTAAATCAGTTTATCTTTTATTTTTCAGTTTCAGATGTGTAAATTTAGAAGATGATATCCTTTTCCTGAAACTGTCTTTGGTTGAAAACAAAAATATTTGCAATTAGTGTTAATCACAGTACAGAAAGTTAGAATATGAAGAATTAAGACCCATAAGACTGTTTGATAATGCATGTGATAAAAGTCCTTCGTGACTTAACACAGTGTGGAATATAATTTTACGTCCAAGAAAATTGTTTTTCCAAGCCTTTCATTGTAGTGATATATTATGGAACCTGAGTTGAGATTTTCAAAAGGCCTTTATCCTGCCCTCCAAAATATCTTGTTACATTGGAAATCTATTTACAGCACAAAGATTTTTTTATATCTGTTCTTTGATTTTCAGGATTTAGGAGCTGTAGATCATGAGAAAATTTACTATGCTCCATTTCGGAAATCATTCTATGTGGAAGTGCCAGAGATAGCCAAAATGACAAGCGAAGGTAGATTTTTGTATGTGTATGTATGTGTTTGCAATTTGTGAAGTTTGTGCAGTAATACTACCAAGTTTGAACATCAGCTTTGTATTTGATTTTACAACTAAATTGTCTTTCTTCATCTTATCAACCACAAATAGCAATGGAGAACTTATGAACTCATGACAGTAATCTGTGTATCCTTTGATTAATTAATTAAAAAAAAAAAAAAAACAGCTGTAGTTAAAGTTAAACAAGTTATGAACAAATGTTTATATCTGTCAACTACTTATAATTGATGGCCTGAGAATGACAAGGTTATTAGTCCCAATGTTTTTAGTTGTACAAAAAAAAAAAAAAAAATGCTGTTATTCTAAGCCCATGCATTGTTTCTCTCTGTGTTGATATCTTTCATTGTAAATTTTGTCCATTCAGCAATGTGGACTTCTTGATTTGGGCAACCTGATTTGAATTGGAATGTTTCTCTTACAGAGGTGGAAGAACTTCGTAATGAGATGGAGGGTATCACTGTCAGAGGGAAACAATGTCCCAAGCCTATCAAGTCATGGGCTCAGTGTGGTGTCAGCAAGAGAGTTATGGAAGCACTCAGAAAGTGAGTAGTCTCTTTATTTGATCTATGGAGATTGGTATGTTTCTAAAGCCATACAAATTTTTGAGCTCACTTTTAATTGCAGGGATGTCAAATTTCCTACTTTAGTAGGATTTCATACTTTTTGGCCGTCAGTAATTTCTCTATTAGCCCCAAATCAGGTATTGTTTACCATAAACTTACTTCAGTTTTACATGTTGCTGAAGAATACCAAGAACTTTACTTACTTTTTCATGTAGACAGATTGACATCCCTTTTATAGGTAAACTGTTGTGTATGACATGCTTCATGTCAATTGCACATTTACAGGCAAGTATTTAAGCAGGGGCAGCATAAATAAATAGACAATGGTAATGAAGTTAGAAAGGGGATTTGATGGATGTCATTTAAGTTGTTTTTTTTTTTCTTCTTCTTTTTTTTTTAGATAGGAGTGTGTTTTCCTTTGAAATAAATCAATTATAATTGTAGCTTCAGATATCTCATGTCAGGTAAAAGATTGTCCTTAAATTAAAAAAAAAAATTTTTTTTTAAATTAGAAATGTACCGACATCACTAAAACATCCCTAGAGGTTAGACCTTTTCCGGTTATCATATTTTCTCTTTTCTTTACTTGCAACTTTCATGTACAAGGTTTATATTTTTGTAGGCCTAGAAAAAGATTTTCAGAGGATGGAAATGTTAACTGAGACTGGCCTTTTAGCTGACTTTTGATTCAGAAAGTGGTTTTACAAAGTATTGTTTTGTCTTTTTTCTTCATCTCAGGAATAATTATGAGAAGCCAACTCCCATCCAGGCTCAGGCAATTCCAGCCATCATGTCAGGACGTGATGTCATTGGAATTGCAAAAACTGGCAGTGGTAAAACATTAGCTTTTGTTTTACCCATGATTCGGCATATACTGGATCAGCCACCCATAGAGGAAGGTGATGGACCTATAGGTAAGGGGCTTACTTATCCTTGCATTTACTACTATAGGTGAGGAGCTTACTTACCCAAATCAGGATTCCGACTTTTTGGTCGTCACCAACTTTCCCACCTTTTACTGATCTACTTACGACTTTTATTGAATCCACAAGACATAATGTGGGATACAAATTCCACACGATGACAGTAAAAATGGAAATCTGAAAGTTATCCTTATACCTCGAACAGAGTCAGACTGTTGTTTGGTGGCTATTTGAAGATCAAGATGGAAGTTTGTAGTGCCTAATTCCTCATATCCGACACCATGCAGTTGAGTGTTTGCATGATAATTGTTGATGGAAAATCAGTACATTAGAGTTTTGGCAACAACAAATAATGTGCCCATGATCTTAAAAAAACTAGTGTAAAAGGGCAGCTATTTGGGATCTGGGTCTAGAGAATAGATCTGATCTGTTCTAGTTACGCTTGATGATTATGATGACAGCACTGACTATAGGATCTTTTTCATTCTTGGAATTTCCACTAGTTGTATAAATTTAAAGTCCCATCCCAGGATCTTGTGAAAATTTGCAAACTTCTCTCAAAACAATGAAAACCCTAGATTTTTAAAAAGTGTCTTAGACACACTGTAACTGAACAGTGCCAGTGACTGTGATAAAATTGGGAGGGGGGGATGCAAAAATTTCCAACTTTTTTGTGAACAGTTGGGCATCCCTGCCTAATATTTACAAAGTACGTATTGAGCTTATTTACCCTGACAGTATTGAATTTTTAAAAGGAGCTTATTAACCCTGACAGTATTGAATTTTTAAAAGGAGCTTATTAACCCTGACAGTATTTAATTTTTAAAAGCTGATGGGAAATTGTATAGAATTGAATGTTCTGTTTTATTTATGTGTTAAAATTTCTCTCTCTATCCGAAAACTTCTTACTCTGAACCTCTTTTGAATAACAGACAAAAATGTAAAATTTCATGTTAAATGCATCTTCCCCGTTTGCATTCAGGCTATGTATGAGCTTGATTATCACATAGATGTTTGGAGATTTTTAATGCTCTTCTAATGTTTCTGTTTCATCTGAAACCACAGCTATTTTGATGATTCCTACACGAGAGCTAGCCTTACAAATTGCTGCCGAGTGTAAGAAATTTACCAAGCCTCATGGACTAAGAGCTGTCTGTGTGTATGGGGGTACAGGCATCTCTGAGCAAATAGCTGAGTTGAAACGAGGATGTGAAATCATTGTCTGTACCCCTGGCAGAATGATTGATATGTTGACTGCAAACAATGGTAAGTTGTTCGACCTGTCTATCCTGATAGTCTTAGGGGTGCTGAAACATGTGACATTCTGGACAGTCATCAAAGTTTGCTGAAGAGTTTGTTACAAAGTACATATTTAAAAAAATTCAAAAAGACCTAATGCTGCCTAAAAAGTGTGAGAAATGGTCAAAATAGTTTCATTTTGATCATATAACATCACATACATTTTATTTCAAATGGCTCAAGCTCTTATTATAATTTATTGTTCGAAGCAATGCTTTAAGACCATGTTGTAAAAGATTCAAAGTATTCAGATGTGGCCTGATTCAGTTTGGCCAAGAAATGACTTAGGCAGTTATCATATGACGGTGGTGTTGTGTGGTGAAAGATTTTTTTTCACAATTTATCATGCTCCTTAATAAAATCTGTTCATTTTGTCCACAGGGCGAGTAACAAATCTGAGACGGGTGACATATATAGTGTTGGATGAAGCTGATAGAATGTTTGATATGGGATTTGAACCTCAGGTACTGAATCTGTTGTGGTTTTCATTCATTTCTTTAATTTCAGATAATAGAATGTATATCTCGTTTTCATAGCTACTGTTCTAAAAGTCTTATTTTTCATTAATTGCAAGCATTTGTCCTGGGTTGTAACTTTTTTTTTTTTTTTTTCATTCATAGAAAAGATGAAATGCTGTCAAGATTTGTGATTTTATTTCCACCCATGCTTGAATTCAACAATACCATTTGAATTTAGTACTTGTAGTGACCCTGTCCAGTTTAGCTTTGAATGTGCTGATGTGCCCATAAGTTGTTTCAGTGAACTGTTCTATAATATTTCAACAGGTGATGAAAATTATTGACAATGTGCGCCCAGATCGTCAGACAGTGATGTTTTCAGCCACTTTCCCTAGACAGATGGAAGCCTTGGCCAGAAGAATTCTCACAAAGCCCATTGAAGTGCAGGTTGGAGGGCGTAGTGTAGTGTGCAAAGATGTAACACAGAATGTGGTAAGTTCTTGACAAATGGAGGAAGTTGTACAGTTGGTGGCCGTCTATACAATATATGTATGAACAGTCAGTGGTTAGTTTTAATGTCTTTTGTCTGACTTTTTTTTTTTTTTTCCTTTTTTAAATTTAAAATAAAATCATGTTTTTAATATTGTTATTCTTAAACAATACACCTATGTATGGTCATATTTGACTTTTTGTTTATCTGTTACTGCCTTTTTTTTTTTTTTTAAGGTTTATTGTAAGAAGGCACACATTTTTTTCATATTGGTTGCTCTCACTAAATGAGGTCCTCCAGAGAAATACAGCTTCCATTTTTATTTTTTCAGAAGTTCATTAATTAATCCAAGTGAAACTGTTTTTAATAGATTTTAAAAAGAAATAGAAGAAGCTTTGAAATCTTAAAGACTGGCTGTTTTAATTTCATTGTGCAAAACAAGGTTGTACCAGTAGTTTTGAAACAGACTGTAGGATCACATTTGATTTATGCATTTTTTTTTCTTTTTTCTTTTATCACTAGATTCTCATCGAAGAAGACAAAAAGTTCTTCAAGTTGTTAGAATTGCTGGGTCTGTATTCAGAGCAAGGTAGTGTGCTGGTATTTGTTGATAAACAGGAACATGCTGATGATCTAATGAAAGATCTGCTCAAGCATTCCTACACATGTCTGTCCTTACATGGAGGGATTGACCAGTATGACAGAGACAGCATCATTCATGATTTCAAGTCCGGGACTATCAAACTATTGGTAAGATCTGTTGTATCTATTTCATCATAAACAGGATCAGTTTAGAGATTATGGAATGTTTTTGTAAGGAATAGATAGTTAGTCAAAGCCTGTGCTATAATTTGCTTTTGAACATTGTTCTTTTAAAAGTTTGGATATGGGGGGGTTATTTGAATCAGATTTCTTTCATGACAAGTAGATGTTTTGTTATTATTGTGAGGTATTTTGTAAAATTGCAAAAACTATTAATATGGACGGCACACAATAGGTTGATCTTTATGAGCTTTAATTATATACCTGAAGTATTCTTTAAAATTAATATTTAAGTACTATCAAGCTTGCATTTGGTTCTCATCCTCTTTGTGTCTTTTATGTGTTTATGAATGAAAATATGAAATTTTCAGTGAACAAAATGACCCATTTTTATTATTCCTGTCTGTGCAGGTTGCCACATCTGTTGCAGCTCGGGGTTTAGATGTGAAACAGCTGATTCTTGTGGTCAATTATGACTGTCCTAATCATTATGAAGATTATGTGCACAGATGTGGGTAAGTGAAACCTGTCATTTCCAGAACCATTTACATTTGACACTTGAATTGATAAGTTTTGAACAATTCTGAACACCTGGGCACTTGATTTAAAGTTATAAAGGGGGAAAAAAAAAGAGCAAGAGTTGTTTTCTTAAAACTGCTTTATTTTTACCAAATTTGTCAATCACTGTCTACCTGACAAGGGTAATTATAGTTTTCCTATACATTATTGCAATTAGTTGAAAAGAGGACTTAAGTTATTGTTACACTTTATTTCAATTTTTAGTTAAAGGTGTGTTGACTTGTTCAACAATATTTCATTTCCATACCAGTATCAGAATATTACAGTTGATTAAAATATGATGGAGCAGTGTATGTGAGGCATTCAGCAAAATACAGGGCACATGATGGTTTATTTTTATTTTTTTTTTTATACATTATGACATGCATCTTCAGACAAACATCGCACATACCAAGTCAAACAGCTGTGCAGTCATCACAAATGAATAGCAGACGAGAAATGATAGATTACCTATTAAAAATAATTTTGAAAGATTTTACATTATTATATGACTCGCAGATGGGCTTTGTGTGAAAGCAATTTAGATTCGCATGTGCACTTTAGAAACTGGATCTATGTCTAGATGGATTATGTGCAGTGAATGGTGTCAGCTAGATCAGGAATATTAAAGCACAAAGACATAAGAAGTAGCAGCAGTTTTACATGTCGCCTTTCAACCTTAATGCAAAGGTTATCTCGGCTTTTTGTCAAGGTGCGTCTCGGCATGTCAGACCGCAGCAAAGGGGGAAGAGCGAAGGACAGGCACAAGCCCCGCCCATCCGCCTCTTCGTTGTTAGCTCTCCATGTTGTGGTGGCCTCTTGTGTCTTTGTTCTTGATGGCAAAGCGTCTCCATGGTTCAGCTCACAAAAGAGTACTGCATCACTATTGGTCTTATATGCAGATTTCTCTCCTAGCAGGTCAAAGTTGGATTCAAGTGCCTTTTGTGACTTGAATTTAGCTCTAAATGCTCATATCATCTGCGTTTTTCAGTTTCGTCGGCGTTGGAAATTGAAACAATTCATTCACAAGTTCCCGCAGCTCGCTCTCTCCTACTATTCCAGTAATATTACACATCCTGGCTTCATTAACCCTTACATTGCCATGTTCGACAATTGTCGAAAACTTCCGGGTGCATCGCCATTGCCACCTTCAACTTAAGTCGAATTTCTAATAGTAAGAAGAAAACATGTGAGTATTAAAATGTTTGAGGCACTGGCATTTTCAGAGTGACTTCCCTTCCTTCAAAACACCTTCAACTTCGGTTAGAAATTTTTTGAAGTGATTTTTTGCCGTTTCTGGTGGATTTTTCATCGATTTTCTGCATTGTTTACATTGACAGCAAACCCAGAGTTATGGAGTCTAGTGATGAGGGGAAATAGATCGCCAAGACTCTAATTCAGGCAAAAATATTGGTGGGGACAGTGACGATTCATGGAGTGGTTACAATGGAGAGTCCGACAGTGATAATAACGTTCACGAACCTCTAGATCTAGAGGGAAGAGGAGATTGTCAGCATGTAAGGAGGGGGTGTGGCACCCCATCTGGTGTTAGCTTCGGATGGAACGGGGATTATTTGACAGATCCTGAGACTGAGAACCCTTTAGAGTAGCATTTACAGTTTGATAGACAATCAAGTGGTATAGAAATGTCCTATGTGGATTGGCTTTCAAAAAGTAATTTTTTTTCTAACCCATGTCAATTTTTTAATTTTTTGTAAAAAAATGATGGCAATGGCTGTGAGTTACAGTGAATTAGTTGTGGCAATGTAAGGGTTAACTCATTCTCTGTGGCCGGCCACACTGTGCGGCCGATAATCTTCCATGCAATGGCGGTCGGCTGCACACTATTGTCAACAGCACTAGACTGGTGAAACAACAAACAATTCCAATTCAGCATTTCCAGCAGTGTAGAATAAGTTTGTTTCCAGTTTAGAAGAGTTTCTTGATGTAAGTGTCTATATTTAGGTGTCCACAAAGCATTACATGAGGCGAATGCGAAGTTCGATCGTGAGTTAGTTGTGATTCAATCATTGCCATGGCTTCAAAACGTAAATCTGATCATGAATTACAGAAGAAAGAGTGAGTATCTCAAATGCTAGATTCACGGATTTCTCTAGAAGATGGAAATTATGATGAACTTGAGGGGATCACTGATGAGTTTTGAGAGACATAAGTGGGGTAAGAGAAGTGAACAGGGTAGATCTAGATCTAGATCGACTGTCAGTGATCATGAGTCAGTTGACATTTATAAATCAACTAAGCTTCTCAACTGGAACAACAGACAGAAATAAAGCAAATTGTACCTCTGCTTGAACTTATACTTCAAGCCTTAGGCTTAGAACCCAGGCTCAGCTCCACCAAGTGAATAGGAATAAGAAAAATTTCTTCTTTTTTTTTTTTTCAGCATTCATGGATTATGGTTGTGCCCAAATGAAACCTATCCATGTCTTTGGTGCTTGACATCGACTCATGATCTCAAACACAAACCGATAGATGCTAGAAAAAGGATAGTGTCGATGATTAAAACAGATCACAAAAGATTTTTATCTTTATTCTTATTCAAAAATTAGTAACGCCAGACGTTTTCATGATTGTGTTAGGGCTCCTCAGACTGACCTTAAAACATCACTTGTTTTATTTTATTAGTTATCACTCTCAAACATCATAACCTCCTTGAAGGGGCGACACACAAGCTAGACACAGATATTATACATGCACTGGCAAGGACAAAATACACACAAAACACCAGCCCATTTGACACTTTCATTCTATCTTAAGAAAAAAAAAGTACACTTACAAGGTTGTGTAGTTATTGCAGGATCAGATAATGAGCACACATATTGCCAATGTCAGTTAA
>JBCAUA010003289.1:0-13499 GCA_038406235.1 Peronia verruculata | reverse complement strand
ATAGATAGATAGATAGATAGATAGATAGATAGATAGATAGATAGATAGATAGATAGATAGATAGATAAATAGACAGATTATTGAGGGAAAAAAAAGAGGGCGAGGCTTGGCTGATGTAGAGACATAGGAAGAGAAACAAAAATGCATAAATAGACTGAAGATGTGACCTACGAACGAATATGAAATCAGAAGATGAATTGATGAACAAACCCATGAACAACAACACCCTTAAAAAACAGATCGGCATAATATGTTCATGTAGTGCAGAGCTAGCAGAGTCTGAGTATTTGTGCAACAATCGGTCTTGTCAGGTCAAGGTTGGCATTAGTGCAGGTCTTCCTGACCCCGATTTCCGTCTCGATTATATAAGCTATGCATCGTCAAAGAATGGAGGGAGGGGGGGGGGAGAGGGAATTATGGGTCACACATAATCATAACTCTATACAGAAAAATGGAGTATTGTCCCTCTAGACATCCACCCTCTACCCGCCCTGTCCTCCTTGTTACACCTTTTAACATAACTACTCTTCATATTTTCTCTCTCTGCTTTATTTCCAGTTATAGAACTCTAATGACGTTTTTTTTTTTTTCTTCTTCTACAAAGAGACAGAGAGAGCGAGAGATAGAGAGAGAAACAGAGAGTGGCAAAGAAATATATATAGAGAGAGAAATCGGGATTAGAGACAGGCAAACACATACATACATATTAAAATTTAAGAAATAAAGTAACAGTGTATAAACATCATATTATTTTATTCATTACATTTTGTCTTTCCTAAAATTATTCATGGCATAGAACAAACCAGTCTCGTTACATTTGAAATAGGCAGGTAAAATACAGTTGGTTGTATACTATAAATAAAGAGACTTTTATTTTACTATTTTATTTTATTTTATTACTATTATTATTTGTGGGGGGGGGGGGTATTTTGTTCTGTATTGTTGTTTCCATACTTTGTGAAAACAAACTCTAGTACATGATACAAAGTTGAGCCACGTCTTTACATTCTGTGTTGTTTACCTCAGGCCATCAACAAACGTTTATGTACATTTTCCACATATTGAAATGATTATTTTGGGGCAAGAATCAATATTGTTGAGTTCTATGGATAGCAACAAGTGCTTCTCGAATTATTTCCGTAACATGTATCTACGTTGCAATCAAGTGGCGTTGAACTTTTAGTTAGTTTAAATGTTTTATTAACATTGTCTATGATTGTGATATCTAATTCGTCGATTTCTGGTGTCGAATGTTCTAACAGTGCTGTCTTCAGTGGTGTGTCCTACATTACTCTGTTTTTCCTATTAAAGGTGTGTCTTTTCCTTTCAATAATGAAGGCCATGTCCTTGCCGATACATTCTGCTGAATTTTGTGCAGCTGTTCAGGGCATGAGACGCCGTCTCTGATGGGTGTATACTTAGCTTGCACGTCTTTGTATGGTATACGTACCTACATACATACATACATACATACATACATACATACATACATACATATGTACATACATACATACATACAAACATGCATGCATACATACATACATACATACATACATACATACATACATGACAGGCAGATTGATTCGTAGATAGATATATAGATTTTTTTTCAACATATCATGAGCTCAGTACACCGTTGTTCTACTTGAGTAAATAGACGTTTTATGTTCAGCAATTTTGTTGCACATTAAAAGATCATTTTAAAGAAAATACTAAAATATTTTGGTATAAAAGTGCAGATTACTACTACTTGTTTGATTTCATCAATTCATGTAAAAATGCTGTATGTCGTCAAAATGGAGAAATTCCTTTCGAAATAACAAGTTTGGATCTGTCTTATCCTATCTCCATTTCTGTACCAGAATAATACATAAATATATGTCATAGAATGCCTGATACATTCTATGTTGCTGAGCTTGTCCGATAAAATTTACCGGGCTACACTTAAGGCCCACAAGAACCTGGAAGTGGCTTTTATAAAGATAGGGGGTAGGAAGCAAAATTCGATAAAGGATACACCCAGACAGCCAAAAAAACGGCAACAAGAGACTCAGAAGTCATGAAAGAGGGCTAATATGTAAAAGACAAAAAAAAAAAAAGGGGGGGGGGGGCTATTCCTAGCCTGAAAGCCGAATAAAAAACATTTCATGTCAATTTTTCGCTAAAAATAATCTTTAAACGCGTTTTTCTCAAAACCCTTTTTTTTTTTTTTTTGGACACAATTTTTCTATCTCTTTTTTTGTTTCCAAACCGATTCAAACCCAATTTGGTATGCATTATTGTCACTACAAGACCTAAAGAGGTACGTATGTGCGTTAAATGTGGTGGGTAAGTTTTTGAGAAAATCGGGTTTTTAGTTCGAAAAAATGACGAAATTTGAATTTTCGTTCTATGGTATTTTCAAAAAATTATAGAAAATTCTGTATCACATGAAACGTAATGAAAATATGTAACTTTTTAGATATTATATTTATCAATGTATTCCGCATGTTGTATCAAGTTTCGTTGAAATCCGGCGGAGGAGAAAGATTTTGAAATCAGTCAATTTATGGACGCCAAAATCCAAGATGGCGGTGCTGCCATGGCAACCGTATGAAAGAGTCAACTTCTTTTTACTGTTTTCCTCTACTGTGAACATGCTAAATACGATAGAAAGAGTTAAAATACCCCAACTTTAATAATAAAATAAATCACTTTCCAGGACGCCCCCCCCTTAATTAAATGCACTACAAAGTAGACTCCACTGTATATTGGCTACGTTAATAATAACACTCTCCTGTAACAGTTAGACTACTGAATTATATACTGCTTGACTATATACGTTTTTCCATGAAGAAAAAAATCATGGGTATTGTATAAAATGAAAATAATCATAATTGTAATGCTACGATCCTGGTCTCAATGAGCAATTTTAATAGTATATGTCAACACCGTGTGGGTGTACACGCCAATGTGTTTCAATAGGCAAAGAGCTCCTTGATCTGTACAATTCTAAGAGCGCCTCAACTTATATAAAAGTTGTGATTCTGTTTGCTTGCTCTTCTCTGCTATCTTTTGGTCCAATTTCATTTCTCTTAAATTTATTCAAGGTTTTATTGGCTCTTGTTCAGTTTTTTTCTGTTGTCACTCTATTTTCAGAAAAACTAAAACGTTCAGCAGTTCTGGGGAGTATTTCCTTGCCAACAACTACTGCTATGTTTTAATAAAGAGTTTGAGTTCACAGACTCAAGCATTTAAAAAAAATATATATTGCTATTAAGTCTCAGAATTTTTAGGGTAACAAGTTGGAGAAACTCGGCTAACCTGCTCCCTGTCTTCAACTCCCCTCAAAAGCATTTTCAACTTAATCACTGTTATTGCTTCTCAAATGTTCGCTGTAATGTGGTAGCACATCGTAAAAATAATGCAATTATACAGGATAATGTGGTAATAGGAGGGACCCGCTGTAAACTCGGATATGTTCTGAAAAAAATTTGGGTACCTTTTAAAGATTAAAAGAAAAATTTAAAAATCCCAAATATGGTGCTGGTGATCTAGAAATGGGTCTGCCATGAGGCCAGCCAAATCTACGGTAAAATCTGACAAAGTCAGAGAAGGCTAATTCTTAAGTTTTTGGTTTATATTTGAGTTATACAACTGATTTTCTACAACTCGATTCACTGAAGAAAGGAATGTGGAATCCGGTGGCATGACAGACTCAAAAGTGCGCACCGGCTCTGAAAGGTTGCAGCCGTATCATTTCTTTTGTCCATTTGTTTACCTTTGGCTCCTCTCCAACCTAACATAATACAATGTTGGACAATAAAATCTCAGTACTGAAGTAAGATAAAATAATGGCTAGAAAACTTTCTTTATCTCTTGTAGAAAACAGATGATTTGGGGTAAAACAGAAATGGAAAGGGACAGCTGGCTCATCTCCAGGTTTGTATTGATGCGGGAGTGGAAGACAGTACTGATAAGATACACTGTGTTCTGTGCTTGTTCTCTTTCCCCTTCAGATCTGGTGGACCAAGTAACTCCATCTCCAGATGTCTTACGGTTGTACTGTCAACCCAACTTACTCCATGATGACTTCCATGATCATGTCCATTGTTGGATCTGCTACACTTTAGATGGCTGGATGATTGGTGTGTTAGTTAAATGCAATTCATGATTAGGATATTTTATGTCCAGAACCTTGAAAAGAATGTTTTCCCAAACATAAGTTATCTATAGTAATAATGATTACTAGCTTTGTTTATGTACATGTTTTCATATTTCATTATTTGGCAATGAAAAAAAAAATATTATAGCTATAGTGCACAGGCCCTGAATCTGATCTTTTTTGTTCTGACTGGTCATTCCAGAGGTGTCCAGAAGCTTTTGAAGTTACATGGTTCATCTATATGGTTTATTTTTCTGAGCAATTTTAATAGATTAGAACACCTTCCAGATTTACTTTATAAACCTTTCACACATAAATTGGAAATGTTTTCAAATATATACTGAGAGCAACAATACTGAGCTGCAATCAGCATATGAAAAATTAGGTATAATAAACTTATTCTGTTGCAAGATAGTGATAAGATCAACAGATTTTGCTGTGACAAAAGCAAATATGATATGCTACCCTACAGGAAGGCAGGATATTTTATGACTCTGGCTGATAATATTCAGAAATATACATGGGATTTTTACTTGTGCATATCACAGGTTTTCTCCTTTATGAAGTGTTGGTCTGTGTGCCTTCCAGCTCCTGTCAGTATAAGTTCATTGTGTGTGGATCTAGATCTTTCTCTTTTCAAAATCAAGACTAGCTGATATAAAGTTGAAATGAAGAGTTTCTCAAAATTTCAAGAAGGGACAGCGGAGTTTGCTCACTAATATTGTGTTATAATAACTAAGGTCAGCATATTGCGCAGCTCATACCTTAGCTAAAGATAGAACATGGGCAGACAAAGGACTATGAAATTGAGAACATGATAGTTGTGAGACAAATAACATTATCGGTTTTGTGTAGTAGACAAGTGACGAACTGCAAAAACACACGAAAGGATAGAGCAAAAAATGAGGTCACGTTGATATTTCCAAGTGGGGTATTTTTGTAATGATGTTGAGAAAGTAGAAAGTCTGTCATTACTGTGACTAGTGTTGCTACCACAGAGTGGAAAACTTGATATCTAAATTAATAAAGAAAATCAGTTTCCTCGTAACTTGCCAATGTGCTCAATATCAAGGCTACTGCACAGGATTTTCAAGCTCATTGAGTCATTGCAAGATAGTATGTACCAAAAGATAATTAATCAGATAAAAACTGTTAGTTGTTAATTTCATAAGTAAAAATTGTTCCCAGCAGAGGGATGAAGTGTTCATTTCCTTCCTAAGTGTAGTAATAAGAAAAATACCAGCAGGTTACCTTTTACTTGTCATAGTTGTTGAATACAATGGAAGTGACTGACTTCAAAGTTTATGTACCAGCATTAAAGTTTTGAGTTATGAGAAAACTAAATTATACATCCCATCCAATTCAATAAAGGGAAATAGTCACCAAGAGTTCAGTCACACTGTAATAGAAATATAATGTATTGACAACATGCCATAAGATGTCTTAACGTGCTAGATGAGACATTAATGAGATGAGATATCATGAAAACAAGTTCTTGTCGAATTTTGAACAAATTTAGTTGTGTTATTTCTGTGAAGATTATTTTTATTTCCTTTTTGCGTGTAAAAAGAAAAATAAATCTTCTACCTTACAAAGACGTCGAGATATTAACAATCGAAGACGATGGGTGTAGCTAAATTTAATGAGAAACATGCCAATCACTTTTACTAATCAATATTAATCCTTACAGGGTCATGCCACTAAACTACAAGTTTTGGGCTTTTGCTCAATCGGTTCAGAAATTTTGGCTCTGAAATACATTTTTAGATTGATGTAGAAGGTTTCCGTGAAGAAAAACAGACTCGTTAAATATTATTTACCTGTTGAAAAACACCTGCTTTCTCCGGTCGCCTGACTTTAGTGAGCACCTAATTTCATCGTGGTGCATCTCATTTATAGATAACAAAATATGAAATGGAAAACTATGGATAACTTCCAAATCATGTCCATTTGGTGAAGGATTTAGCAAAAATAGTTTGTAGTCAAAGGGTCACAAGACAAGTAAAGATCGTGTTCTCTTCTTGTACTTACAGTGCAGGCAGTCTGAGATCATGAAAGAAAACAATAACTTGGTGTGGTGATAGAGTCAGGTGTTGGTCAAGGAAAACACTGGTAGTCACAGAGCCTGAATATTCATAAAATAATTCAACTAGAAATGAATATTCATAAACTGTGGAAATTGTTACATCTTTGGTTAGCAAATAACTAATGGGCTTTTATTTTTATCTACTACTTATAAAAACTTAGATCTTTAATATCAGCATTTCACTGTCAATAATATTGAAAGATCTCAATCTTTTTTTTTTTTTTTTTGTCTCTGCAGTTGCATTCTTTTTTTTTAAACGTGTGATACATTAAATAAATCCAACAAAATGTCATCTTAGGGTACCAGAAATTCTCTCAAATATTTATGTATTTTGTATGCAGACACTGTGTTACTCAATTTAAGTAAAACGTATTATAACAGATAAAGGTGATAATGAAGGCTATGCTGGATTTTAACAGTGCTTGACAACAAGATACATTAGATCTAGTATATTGAGTAAATAACGAAAAAAAAACGAGAAAAGCTGAATTAAAACACTTAATTTTACAATGGTTTGCAAAAACTGCATACATATGCTACCATTTTGTAAACAGATGTATTCCGACTAAAGTGAACGACGGGAAATCCCCGTTTTTTTTAAATATTTTTTTTTTATTTTTGTGGGATTTACAAACGCTCCAAAGTGTTCAATGTCATTGACAGAAAAACCTATAAAAATACACGGTATCGGTGACAACTGTTCTCGGATCTCCTGGTGTAGGGGTAAAAAATAATAATAATAATAATAATAAAATCAGTGAGTGTTCTTTATTTAGGAGAAGGTACAAACACCTCGGGTGGGATTTCCAGGTTTTCGGTCGAATATGAACTATTGCCAGAAAAGGCGAAGCTCTTATGCTTATCTATTATGTAGGTTGTGGCTATGTTGTCGTAAGTTTAAAGATAATTAAAAGCCCTGCAAGTTATCAAAGATTTTGTCTCATACATTAATTTTGTCACCTAGATGGTGGATCTAGTTCTACATACAGTCATACTAAAAATGGACAATAATACTTAGACCTACAAAGGCCACTGGAAAAATATATCTCACAAACTACATTTCTTTTACAATTACTTGTCATGAACTCTTCGGAGCAGATGGTGTAATGAAGAGTTAGATCTAGATCTAGTTTCACAGTCGTGATGGCGATGTCCTGTTTGATGGCCAGTCCTTCCATACCAGTGCAGCGGGTTGACTTCACTACTTGATCCTTTTCTGATAACTTTTGAAAGTCATAACCTGAACAAAATTGTGACATATGAGGATGGATTTTTGCTGAAATATTTAGCAACATTTAATTTCAAGTACATCTGACTGATAAAGACCTAAAAAGCAAAATGAAAACACTGTGAAATCCCTTGTCAGGCAAATAAGTACAACAAAGCAGAAAGGGATGCTGTGTTAACATTTTCTGTCAACATATTTACAAACTGCATGTTGATGTAAAAGTTAAATTCATATAAATGAAGAAAATTTCAAAAGTATCATGAGAAAAAATGAAGAAATTTAGAATGTAAAAGACGTGTGTGGAATCTTTGTAAATCACGTTGTAAGATATTGTAAAGAAACAATTTTTTTTTTATACAGAGACGCACCAATGGTGGATTAAGTTTCACAGTAATCATTACTGAATTTTAATTTAATTGACATTAATTATCCATGGAATGTACTGTCGCTTCTTGGGAGGGGAGAAGTTGGGGAGGGGAAGAGGGGATAAAACTTGGTAATCTCAAAGGATGTTTAATACCATATGTACTGAAAAGCAGTGTTAATGTGAAAACATTGTTTACTCTTCCAGGGAAGATATCACCGAAACTAAAGGTCCTTTTCCTGCAGGCAAATGAAATTACATTACACATGTAGTTCAAATCTATCTACAGGTTTAGACTGATTTTGCACTTAATGTATTCACAAAAGTATTTATGCTCAAATAAATGAACACGCTTGCTGATGACAGACAATGATATCAGTTTGGAAAACAATATACAAATGTTTATGTACGATAAAGACATGACAATGTTCTTCCGTTGGATTAGTTATTTCCGCTTGTGTATTACATTTACATTAATATTAGGTGTTCCAAATCATGAGAACACTGGTCTGTTATCAGGAGACTTAACCTAACATAATACAAGAGTAATCAGTGCGCCCTATCTGTAATCATCTCTCGCTTCATGCAAGGACGAATTGACAGTATTACAAAATTCATTTTTGCCATCAGTGATGCCAAGTTGAGACAGTCTCTTCAGTGCCTGGTTCTGATGCTATTTATGTTTGTTTGAACTTCTTTTTTTTTTTATCTTAATGCTTGCTGAGTATCAATACATGTCTATGTCTTTTGCATAAATACTGTCTATATTTCATTGACTGTGAAAGGATAAATAAGTTTTATCTTGTCATCTCATCTATTGTACTTTTTATTCCAATAGTTCATATTCGACCAATCGCAGATCTGGAAATCCCCGGCGGAGTGTTTGTGCCCCTTCTAAAAACAGAATACTCACTTATGTCTGTTACGCTTCACCGCGAAATCTCACAACACTAATTGAACGCAAAACAGGGAAAACCACGATACTTTTTCAAAGGCCATTAAATCATTAACACTCTACTCACTACTACTATTATTTGGAGGGCATCGATGCTCAAGAAATTTACAGTGAAGAATGTCGTCACACATTCCCTCCCCACCGTAAGAGGGTCAAACAGAAAAGTGAGGGAAATTTATGAATAGTTTGGAGTGTTTATACTCCCCTACTAAAAGCAAACGTGGGTATTTCCAGCCCTTTGCTTGGTCGGAACAAATCTGTTTTACCTGTTGTTAAAGGTGGGAGAAAATTAATTTCGGGGGTGAGGTGTTGTGGTTTTGGTAGACTAGGCAAAGGGTTCAAGGAGTTTACCAGATTATTTTTCACTATTAACATTGTTTGCCTCTGACTGTTGTTGTTGTGCTGTTGATGTTGTTATATTGTTGTTGTGGTTGTTTTTGTTTTTCCATCTATTTATCTTGGTGCCAAAATGGTGTATTCACTATGGAGGACAAAACAAATACTCATTTAATTTATTATTACTTCAATTTACTATTACAATACCCTTGCATATGGTAGAATATACGTTTGCACATACACTAATAATGATCGAGGATATTGTAAAATATTTCATATTCGACCAAGCACAGATCTGGAAATCCATCGAGTGTTTGTACCCCCTACTGAAAATAAAAACACCACGAAATCCCGCAACACTAGAGTTGAACGCAAAACTTCGGGAAAAACGCCACGCCGAAAGTACGTCATACTTTTTCTTACGTCATTCAATCATTAACACTACTCAGTACTATTATTATTATATATATTATATAACATCTAGGTTCAATAGGCTCACAGTGAAGAGTTTAAGTAACACATTTCCTCCACTCCGTAACAGGTTCAAACCTAAAAGTGAGTCAAATTTGTGGATAGTTCGGAGTGTTTCTACCCCCTGCTAAAAATAGACGCCAGTATTTCCAATCTTTCGCTTGGTCGGAACAAAGCTATTTTTCCAAAAGAAATATCTCTTAGATCTGCCTATTTATAGAGGCTACTGAAAATAAAACATGTCCACCTGCCACATGCCAAATACATCATCATTAAATCATATCACTTGGCTTCTGAATCTGTGATACAATTATTTGATGTGTTATACATGTTTTCAATCTAGCATTATGGTGATAACATTAAATGACTTGGAGCCATATAATATGTCACTGAAAAAATAAACAAAGAAATACATTTTGTTTATTTCTTGGTGTTATGAGGAGGCAGCAATCTGTTAGAGGCAACTTCATCATCGGCATCACAGAAAGTTTAAATCACTGAACAGCTATTGTTAGTATATTTCAAATAAAAGACATAAAGAACTTATCATTACAAATGATATAGAATTATATGACAAGCGATTCTAACGGTATACTTATGAGACATCTTTGTTTTTTACATCTCCCTTTGGAATTTGTTGATGGCATCCTGTTGGACTGCTAGCCTTTACAGTGACAATTCTGCCATTAAATTACGTTGTATGTGGAAAAGCTTTTGTAAATGTAGGCCTGGTGATAAAAAAAAAAAAAAGTCATGAATGAAGGCCTGTTGATAAAACAATTCATGAATGATAGTTATAAAAATATATGACTGGATAAAAACATCAATGTCAAAGATAATGTATAAGACATGACAGCACACTCTTTGTAAAGAATATTCCTGCCTGATTTTGAAAATCTGTTTCATTTTAATATACATATTGTCAACCCTTGAGAGCAGCATTCGCCAATGTTATATTCTTTCAGTAACAGTGAGTTATAAACGGATACTATGATATTTTACGGTTTCATTTTTATATAAGTTTGGAGTTTGCAACTTATATGAAAAATGGTGTCATAAATTATAAAAATGCTATCTTCAAAGAAACACCACACAACAATTACAGTGCATAACTTCGTGCTTGGATTCACTGAACGGTTTTAAATCAAAGCTCTGGATTTGGTTCTACTTTTCTTGTTGATTTCGACTTAATTTTAAGCCAAGAACATTTTTTAGACAATCCAAGACAATCTAAAACTAATCGAGAGTTGACATTGATCTATAGTAACCCTATAGGCCTAGCTTGCAGGTTTCGAATTGTGAAAGGATTTCTTGTTTGAACTACTGCACTGATCTTTATCTAGAATCTTTTTTTTTTTTTAAACACAACTGAATGAGATCATGACCACAAGATCTAGAGATCTTGATAGAGATTTTAACAGGATACAGAAATTACATTTTGAATGAATTAATCAAGTAAGGCCTTGTTGCGCACAGGGTGGTCTTGCCCACAAAGTATATCCCAATGAAAGGCTGACCAGAACTCTAGGTCTAGACACTAGATACAGATCTAGATCTTGATCTTGTATCTATCGAGTGGTGTAGTGTGTTTTGGGTTCACTTGACTTAGATCTTTAATTTTACATCCATGATTAGAGCTAGATTTGATCTAGGTCCAGATCTATAGCTTTTCGATTAGTAGACTATTAGAGACTAGATCTAGAGCCAAAAATCTAGATGAAGATTCTAGATCTAATTAGAACAGAACTGACATAATATCAAGATCTAATGTCTTGATTGATTTCGCCTAAACTTTGATCTAGTGTCTAGATCTAAATCTAGACCCCATACCAATGTTTAGATAAATAAAGATCTAAAAATCTTGACTTGGTCTAGAGACTCTGGTTCTTGATCTAGATCTATACAAGATCTATACTATATCTAGATCTAGATCTGTTGTTGTTGTTGACATCCAGGGATGATATCATTATCAAGTTGGAAGTGTATTGAAATCTATCATTTATTCTAACCAACTGTATCACTGAACTTGACTTAGGAAAGCAAAAACTATATCCAAACACTACTTCTAGCGAAGATGACCTTTTAAGTGGTTTCAACCAACTCACCTTGAACATATGAACTGTGGAAAGGCTCGTCGTGAAGTTCAATCTTCTGATATCATCACTTCCAGTAGCATTCGCAGATATTGAAGGATCCTCGCCATTGATTAGATATCTAGATTTATCTTTTTTAGCATTTGAGTTCTTGTGACGTCTGATCTAGACAGCTGATTTGTAGAGAACACAGCTCAAACTGCTTTCCAGACATCGTTTTGACAAGCCCTCACTGGTTAGACCTAGAGAACTAGCGCTAATTACGGTTTGGTGGGTGCCCACACTTTTTTAAATTCCGAGTTCGCTGGGTCACACTCCAAACACGGAAGTAAACATAAACATGCGAAGGATCTATAAACCTGAGATTTTGTGACTTAGTGGAGAATCACAGTAAGTTCACGCTGGCATTGGAGGACGATGAGGATTTGAACCTGGAATAAATCTGTACAATTATCAGATCAGTGTACCAATAATACTCATTAGCTAATAATGGACTAGACTTCACGTAAGGAGCAGAAAGAAAGAGAGAGAGAGAGAAGAGAGAGAGAGAGAGAGAAAGAGAAAAGCGACAAAATGAGAGTGTTTTGAGAGTTAAAAGCTGGCAAGAGCACCTAGCACCTGATAAAAATGGAGGTCAATATAATCCTGTACTGAAAATAACAGCGTATTTTTAAAACCGTTCCAAGCCAAAATTTGCAGTTCTGGGTTTGACTTTGTGGAGCATCAAAAATAGAACAAATGTTGCAAGATAATATGGTTTGCTTAACTTTTCATTTGCACTTTACATTGTATTTTGTTGGATCATAGAACTAAAACAACAACGATAATAAGAACAGGTTCGATATCATTTGTGCACCTAGTACTTATTTTTTGAAAATGATGTATGAATGTGTTGAATTTCAAGAGGAAAACTATGAACCGGCTTCTGTGACACATAAAACGTGACTTTTAAGTCATTCTTTTAAGTCGTTCTGACAACGTTTCACCACTACCGCTGAATAAAAGTTCACCTACTGTAGGCCAATGATTCAGCGAAACACGTAGTCTTGGGTTTCGTCGATGATGCATCCAATCTGGACGGCTAGCCTGGACAAACTTTCAACTGGCCATACCGAATCAGGGAAGAGACAAAATCTGATTACAGATTTGAAATCAGCGCGCAAAAAATTAAGAAGCCAGCATCCTTGCTGAATTTGCTTTCTATCAATAATAAAGAAAATATATATTCTTTAAAATTTAAATTTAGTGCAAAGAATAGTGAAGTGAGTAGAAAAATTGGGGAATGAATGAGATAGGTCTATTTGTAGATCAAAGTGTGTAGTTACTAGTTTTCAGTTATTTGGGAGAAAAGGGTCCAATCATAATGGAAGTTCTCTTTTTCATAATTTCTGCAACAATTAAGTACTTCATCATCATAACCATCATCATCATCAATTTAAATTCTATTTACTTCGATGGCCTGTAATCGCAGGTTTAGGTAGTACTTTTGAATGCTTATTGTAGGCCTATTGTTTTTTCTTTATATAGATGATGTAATGGTTTAATGCATTATAGAATTAATTATTTTCTGCATTCTTTTAGCATTTGAATGATATGACGTTTAATACAGTCAATTTTATAGTAAAGAGTTGTCAGACTTCGTGTAAAAAAGCGCGTTACAAAAATGATATAATGATATTAATGTAAAGGATCATCATCATCCTATTTGCCATCATTTTATAAAATAGAAAAAAAGACTGTCCAAGCGGCAACTAACAAAACAATTTTGAAAAATTTTGAAAAAAGCAAATAACACTTATAAATTTCTTCTTCTTGATGTTGA
>JBCAUA010003279.1:0-13500 GCA_038406235.1 Peronia verruculata | reverse complement strand
ATTGCAATGTCAAAAGACGTCATTCTTTCAAATACATTATAAATGTTTATTTATTTATTTATTTTTGATGTTGTTGTTGTTGTTGTTTTAAAATAAAAGTTAAAAGTTGCTTGTATTGCTGGCTTCTTCGTGAAATTTGCAATTCTCTGAGCACATCTGCCAAAATTCTATTCAAATGGATTTCACTATCTTTCGAAATATCTTCTCAAAACTGTAAAAGAATGTCACTCCTGTTGGCAATAGATTCTCTTTTTCATTATTTTACTTTATAACGGAGCAAATTCTTACGTTCCATCATCATAAAAGTGACATAGTTTGTCGACAGATTCAGCATGTGGTGTGATGCATTCTTTCACTGTACCTGAAATTTAATATGAAATTATCTGACACAGGACAATAGTATCAGTGTTTACGATCTCACGTGGTAATCGATTAACTTACAAATAAAGTTAACTGACACCAGGACTATGCTATCATTGTTACCGATCTCAGGTGATAATCACTTAATATACAAAAATCATCCTGGGACATTTATATTAATTTGACATTCCATATCACAAAAGTAGACACGGTGTAGAAATGAACAATAGCAACGAAGAGGTATTCTGGAGACAGCACACCAACATTTATAAAGAAAATAAAAGGGTCAAAATGTGAGGGCGTATGAAATAATCTTAGTTGGTGAAAATGCACGAACAGAGAACTTTCTCGATAAAAGAGAGAACAGCTGTTAGGTCAACAGCAGTAATAAATAATAGGAAGATAAGGTCATTCTTACGGGGGCAGCCTGGCCGGGTTAGGGTCAAGCGAAATGTCTTCGTCCCGCCCACTTGGGCCAAACTATAAGTGCATTTTAACGTTTTCAGAGTGATCGGGTCGCCTTGCCCACAACAGCGCCATAATGAAGATAATTGCATAACTCCCCAAGAGGCACTTCTATGACTTCAGATGGAATAAAGAGCTAGGGGGGAGGGGGGGAGAAGTTTGTAGCAAAAGGCTAGATATCCTAATAAAAATAATCCCGCATGTCTGTGCTTACCGCTCTAATACTAGTGATGCATTAAGAGTATAAGGCCGAGGAAAATTTTGTTCGTTACCCGAACATAAAATGCAAAATGCAAAATTATTGGGTGCGACAGCTGCAAACAGTGTGAGTGTTTTTGTTTTATTTTGATTTTAAGTTCAAAGCGGGACGCATTGTCTTCGGAAAATTTTCTTCAGAAATGGTAAGACTACAGAGAAAAATGGAAAAATTCAAGCAGCATCTCTCAAACCACGCTCACTAGCAGTTTCTGTCATAGGGCACACCTCTCACATTCTTGTTAATGGCCTCTTTAAGAAATATTTCAAGGGCTCTACAGGATGTATTTATCCTTGGTCATTTGTGACCGTAGGAGTTCATTCATCCATCCATCCCTTGATCCGTCCGTCCGTCTGTCTGTCAGTCCATCCATCCATTCATCCATCCATTCATCCATTCATCCAAGCATCCACCCACCTACCCACCAATTCATCCATCAGTCCATTCATCCATCCACCGTCCATCCGTCCGTCCATCCATCCATCCATCCATCCATTCATCCATCCATTCATCCCCATCCATCCATCCATCCATCCATCCATCCATCCATACATACATACATACATCTCCCGTCAGGTAAATAAATTAATATTATGTCCAACAGCTGTCCCAATTTGTGTAGAACGTCAACGTAGCTGGAAGCAGGTTAGGTTAGCTTACCATGAGGAACTGATGAATAACATTACCCCCATAGTTGGGCACCCGTTGGAGAAGGCACTGCCCTTCCGAACTACATATGTCTCGGTTCGTGTGTGATCGCCTTCCCAATCCACATGTTATCAATGGTCCATTTCTACAGAATAAATCCAGTGCAAACATCAACTAATTAATGCCTGATAAGTTTACCATCAGCTTCCTTACAAAGATGAAGTTTAATGTCATAAAGACACCATGGCTTAGTATAATATCTGTTGCATGCATACAAATACATAATTTTATGCATCATACACCACAGTAAAGCAGTTAGGTATCATATTTAAATAAAAGTACATGAGAAATTATCATCACAAACTTCTGTGGTGAGACTGAAGATATTCGAAATGATTTCTTTTAATTCTAACTATATATCTTGCCTATTAAAATGTTCGAAAATAAACGCACCATATTTGTGACTTGACGTTTTTAAAGAGATAGAGAGAGACAGAGAGAGAGAGAGAAACAAAGAGACAGAAAGTGAGACAGAGAGAAAAAGGGAAGAGGGTTGGGTGTTAGAAAGTCGTTCAAGACAAAAGAGTTGCAGAAGAACATGGAAAATTACATGTATCCCGTTTGCGAACCTGATTATTGTAGGAGATGGCAAAATAAAAGACGCCAAATAAAGAATGAACTCTTAAAACGTCTCTATGTTTAACTTTCTTTCTTCTCAATCATTCAAAATCCACGCATAAAGAAAATGTTCACTGTCTTTGGGTGCATCTCAATAATTTTATTACATATATTATATAGAAAATGAAGACAACAGTCACATTGGTACATAATAAAACACACAAAGAAAACAACATTTATGTATAGTATTTCAAATACAGAAGAACACATTCAGTTTATTGTGAATGAAAGACAGACAAAAATGATGTCTTTAAAAACTCTGAACATTGGTACCAGGAATAAGATTGTGATTAAATTTTGTTCCCACACTAATTAATATCTGTCCTGGAAAGCCGGATTGTCTTCATTAAGTGCCGCGGCCGTCGCTTTGCGGAAATGGCAAGTTTGTGAGGTTGAGACATTTGTCTATGAAAATTGGCTTCATCTTGAATACTGGATTTTGCCTTGGTTCACCATTTGTGAGTTTGGCATTCATGACAGCCAGGCTTTCAAGGGTTGCCATAACCAGTCCTGGGAGCTGTACTTTGATTACTCTCTTCACACAACTTTAAAACTCTCTTTACACTTCCTATCTCATAAGTTCATGTTGTTTGAGCTGCTCACTGAGACATCTTTAGAAGAAAGTAACAAATATTTTCATAAAAGATTTGATCGTAGTCATTCTTGTAGTATTTGTGAGGTGATTTGAAAGAACAACTGATAAGATAAAAATATCTATCACCAATTAATTTTTTTTTTTCTGCAATCTTCAAAAAAAAGATATAAAAAATTATAAATAAACATACATATATTTATAAAATACTTAAGTAGTATCCAAATTTAAAGTACTTGTAGAATGAGTATGAGAAAATGTTATATCAACTATGTCAAGGAAGAATTTGGTTCAAATTCATACAGTACCAGTTTGATTCAGTGCTGGATATCATTAGGAGAAAGAGGTTTACTGTGGAAAAATAATTCTGAGTGTCTATTTCTTTCTCTGTACTAACACTGAATTAGACTTATTTCTACTGTACTAACACTGAATTAGACTTATTTCTACTGTACTAACACTGAATTAGACTTATTTCTACTATCCTAACACTGAATTAGACTTATTTCTACTGTACTAACACTGAATTAGACTTATTTCTACATGTTATGTAAGATTACAGGTCCTCAACATAGTGGGCATTCACCTATATAGATGGAAGCTGATAACAGCCATAGTTCAGATATGTACAGGTATGTCTGTACACCCTGACACATGTAGATCTACATACAAATATTTAGCTTTTATCTACGTGACTCTTTTGTCTGTTGCAGTAATCACATAATAAAAGGTCAAGCGAGATGCGACACGATGAAATCAGGCACTTGTCAATCTGAGCCGACAAGGGAAATCACATGCTTTCAACAGTTAATGAATTTTCAACATTTTTTCTCTTCATGGAACTTTTCTATAACAATTTCGAAAAACATTTCATTAGAAGTGCAATAATTGTTACTTAATGGCATAACCTAGTATAATCTAGTAAGGATTAAGGCGGATTAACAAAAATGATTGGCTATTTGTTTCTCACTAATTCAGCTGCAGTGACAGGTGACCCCTATCGTTTTGATTAGGCAATTGCCAACTCATGACTTCTACTTAAGGTAGAACGACAATTTCTTCCCACACAGAAAGGGAAATAAATAATTTTCCCAGGGATACCAATAACTCTATATGCTCAAAATTTGACGAGAGCCTCATTTCATTGTGTTGCATCTCAAATGTGAAAAACTGAGTCATCAATAAACACATCTGTGCCATATGCTGCCTGCATATTTTGCTCTGTCTGACATCAATTCATGCAGGACTTCATGAATCATCCACCTTTTTAACAAAGACTTTGAACTGAGATCTCTCGTTCCATCTGTACAAAGGAGCATATTCAGCCAGTTTTTAACTGACTTACTCAGACTTACTGTCCAAAGGCGCAAACAACTTGAAATCTTATGTTGGAGTACATATGTACCAGCATTTCAAATCCAGATGATCCAGTCCCTGCAGTTACAGAGGTATTTCGAGAAAAGTCACATGCTCAAGGATTTTCACTTATACTCTGGTTTGCTTACATGCCCTGCATATGGCAAAAAATCTTGATGAATCATAAGCTTTCAGACATGTCACAACATATAAACAAGAGTCACATGTCAGTGATATTTCATCAGTCAAATGACTGACCTTGAAATACCCCATTTTTATGAGTGTTCTCACAATAGACAATTTGTTCCCATTCTGATTGTTGTAGATAAATTGTGGCAAGTGAACTATGCCTTCAGGAGTTACTCATAATCAGAAATGTTCTATATAGATAAATACAGAGTAAATCAGTTAAAATATGGCTAAACTCTTGTAATCTATTTTTGCTAGAGCATAGCACATAACCAATAGCTGCAGTCTGGAAGACCAATAAATCTGTGACTTTTTTTTTTGGCAACATTTTGTCGAAATGCTATTACAGACCTGAAAAACTTAGACATATAGGAAGGAAACTTTCTGTGTCCATAAGAAAATAGCAGTGCCCTTATAAACAAAATACAACTTTCATTGCTCAAATTTTTCAACCATTTAATTTGTGCTGAGTAAGGTATCAAATTTGGCACACAAACTTTGCACACAACAAACTCAAAATCAAATATAAAAAAGGAACAAACATGATAATGGAGAAAAAGAAAAAAAAAAACCATGCAGCGAAAGAACGAATGCACTTAGGCTGAAATGCCCAATGTTCATTATCCTGGAGCAGCTTTTGCTACTGTGCATAAAATGATTGGAAATTATTGTTTAAGCAGAAAATTATAAACATCAGATATGAGGAGTTTGTCTAACTAAATGATATGAAGGAATAAGAAGACAGCAAAAAGTGACAACGTAAGTATATATGCAGTTTAATTCATGCAAGAACTGACACCCATACACAATAGAATCTCAAACCATTCCAAATTGATAACACCTCATCATTACAACACGTCAGCTCTGAGACACAGTAATCTCAATGCAAGTTCTGGCATAAACTATATAGGTATTCATGATGAGTTTTAGATGAACATGACAGAACCAAAAAAATTCAACAACTTTTTGTAACAGAAATGTCTCATGTTATAACATATTCACATGGTCTGATTTTATTTTTACTTACGTCTTTCACACATTCTAATTATAAGAGTTCATATTTTTTTTTTTAAAATAAAAACATTGATAACAATTCTTGCTTAAAACCATCACAGTTTCAAAAGCCTATGACCCAAAATATAGCAAGGTGTAAATTGTAATTTGAATTCTCTTTTGTATTTCTTCATACTGATACTGAATGTAAGTTTACACAAAAATTCACAGAAATCTCTTACAACAATATGAATATGACATGTTTTCATCAATGGTCATTCAAAGTACAAATTCACATGAACCTGAACAAAGGCTTTTGTCATTCTACCCTTTATTGTCATTTCAAAACTCAGCAAAAAGAGTTCAATAATTCTTGAAGACCAAGAGTGAAGAATCTCATATGTCTAATTTTTCACATGTGGGAGAAAACTGACATTTTGTTTTTAGAGACTTCTCCACTTTTTATTTTGTTAGGGTAATTGATTCAAACCAGCCTGTGATGAACAGTGCGTAAGTTCAGTTCTCTGTTGCCCTATCTCCATTTTTCACATTTTGAGAAAATTGATGAGTTGTGTTTAACTGTTTTTATGCATAGGAGACAGGACAAAATGATTTTTTCAAAATGTACCTGTTTGGGCAAATTATCAGTGAAATGACTGCAGTAGCTGGTAGTTTTACTATCCCTTTTTCACATGACATATATATCTCCAAATCGCCCGAAATGGAGGCAGGACAACAAAGAACTGAGCTCAAAGTGGCTGTTCCTTCTGATCTTTTTCGGAGAGATCTTTAATGTTCAGGACTAAATCTTAACGCTCAGGACTAAATCTAAGGCTCAAGACTACATCTTGAGACTCAAGGCTGAGTCTTAAAGCTGCAACCTAGAAAATATGAAAAACTGGGCATCTTTTGTTCTTCCTCTTTAGTCTTCATGTAGCCTACATATGTCAATGAAATGATATAACATGATATAAAGACTTAAGTCTTGGAAGGTGGAAATATACAAATAAAATATATATATACAGCACATCAAGTAAATCTATATACAAATTTAATGCGTGGTATAACTATTTACATACATAATTATGCATTATTTTGCATGTGCATTTACTTCTTTTACATTAAAAATAAAGCAGGTTTGCTGAGGAAAAAAGGTAAGATTGGTCCACTCATTAATGTCTGGTATGTCAATCTTAACAAGAGAACAACATCAATAACAAGGCACAACGTCCACCTTTACAGGAGAACAACATCAATAACAAGGCACAATGCCCATCTTTACAAGAGAACAACATCAATAACAAGGCACAATCTCCACCTTTACAGGAGAACAACATCAATAGCAAGGCACAATGCCCATCTTTACAAGACAACAACATCAATAACAAGGCACAATGTCCACCTTTACAGGAGAACAACATCAATAGCAAGGCACACATACACTTGACTCATCAGATGAAAATGAAAACAATGGAGCAACACTTCATCATTTCACTTTCATTGACAACAAAAGTAATCTGAATTTAAGATCTCTCTAATCTATTCAGATTTTAAAACATGAATTTAGGGAACAAATTATACAACTCATCCAAAATACTGAGAAACTAAAGGACAGCACTTGCTACATCCAAAAGTTTAAAACAATATTTTTATTATAAAACTGTTGCTTTTCACTAAGTTCATCTGTCGAAACAGGTCTATGTTAAAAAAAAAGATAATGATCTAGATCTATCCAGATACTGAATGTACTGAAAGACGCTTTTCAAGATCTCATGATACAGATGTCAACGTTATATCAGTAAAGATGCTATTTCTGAAATGGAGAATATCATCTTCTATGATGCTCTAATCTTCTTTTCATCTATTAGCATAAGTCTTTATCTGTTTCATCTTTATCGACACATCTAATGGATACAATTTCATGCTTGAATCTGATTTTCCTTCCCATGTCATAGTGACACTGACATGACAACGCAATCAGTAAAAAAGCAACGCAGGCAACATTCACAATGCTCTTCTCTGCAATCTTTATTCATCTTTGCAGCAAAAGTGGACTGCACAGAATTTGCTCACTGTAACAAGTATGTAACTTTTATGCAACTTCATCTTTCACACACTGAAACAGACACACACAGTTATGGACATATTTATTTAAAACTAAGCATCTGCAACAATACTTTCTGAATAGTTTATAAACTATTATGCTTGTTACTTGTCACTTATAAAAGCCAAATTACATGTATGTACAATGTAATATATTTTTCCTTGGCACTTACAACAAGTATTAAAATAGGAATGACTGATTTAGCATAAACAAGTTTGAAAAAATTTCATATATTTTTCATTCTATTTTTTTTCCTACAGTCACAGATCTAAATGAAAGAAAACAACCGATATATTCTAGAGACAATTTCTCCTGAACATAAAAAGGTAGCCTTTCTGATTTATTTACATTAATCCTCTCCTCTCCTGGAGTGGCAAATGACCAAGATGACTATCTAAAGGTAATGATATATTTTTTTTATCAGTTGCCCTGATGTAAATGTATTTCAAAGAGAGCAAAAAGCAGTGATTAAACTACAAAAAAACAGCTTAGGCTGACTTTCCTTTTATATACTCTAACGGATCACTTAACAATCGGTCAATCTTTATCTAACCACTTTACTGCCAGTTTCTTCTGTCTCACGCTAAGCTTCAGCCATATGGTCGGTCTCAGGTGCTCAGTCCGCTACTGACCCCTGCCTGCGCTCAGCCCTGCTCACTGTGCAGAATGAGTCACAACTAATCAGAAGTGTCGACAGCTTTTCCGTGTCACAAATTGTTACATGAACAGGCAGATTATACATCTGATTTGGGTTATCACCAGTAAGTTATCTATCAATTGTCAGCTCGTGGCTTTTTCAAAGGATTTTGTGTAAAGCTGGGAAATGATGATCAGAGGGGATGTTGGTGATGAGCTGAACGTGGATGAACGGCATACATTTTCCGGCAGATAAGAGACCAACTTTTGGACATATCCTATACTGCTGCTAGCAAAGAAGTGATTAATAAAAGAAAGATAAGTTTTCAGCATATGATGCAAGGCTATCTGACTCATTTCATCTGGTCATGCAAACAACAAACGCAGGTAACAAAGATTTCACCAAAAATATATACATTCCTCATGAAAGGAATTTAAATCTGATTTCTACTCAGCTTCATGGGACTGAAATGCTTTGGTAAATATTATCAACAAGAAGGACTCAACTGCTCATGATGAATATCAAAGACAAAAAAAAAAAATTGATGCCATGCATGCTTCACTTTGCTGCTCTTCTTATGTAGTAGAAAATCTAGTTATTAATTTGTTATACGTTGCATACTGCTGGCCAATGTTTGATGACATTTAACATTTCTTAACTCTTACACTGCTAAAATAAACTTTTTTGTACTTTGTTATCATTCTTTCTATTAAAATCATCAATTTTGTGTTTTGTTGGACATCAGATACTAATTGATCTTCAATTCTGGATTCAAAATGCCAATCACTGATTGAAATAGATTACAATATAGTACTGCTAATAACTGAAGACAAAGTGCAGGCTCTGAACTATTTATTATTTCACTCTCAGACCCAATGGAATTGCTCAAGTAAGTTCTCAGTTACTTGAGAAGCATGCGGGGTAGCTAGCTGCCTAAATCTGCATCAATTTAATAACAATGAATTCAAGCACAAACAAGTTTTTTCTTTTTTTTTTTTTTTCTGGTATTCTATCAAGGCTGTTAATGTACTAGGTTTGGAATTATCAATCCTTTATAACAACATAATCTGCTGCCTGATAAAACACAAAAACCCCTTAGTTCTTTGCTAATGGAAATAGGTGGGGAAAATAAAAATGGAATACAGGAATCATAAGGTATTTACAGTAAATAACTGTCGGGGGATGTAAACTGTTCATCACAATGTTTGTAAGTGCAAAGTTCAGAATGTTCTTAATTTATGTACAACTTGTCAACAAGTTTAGCAAACACCAAATATCAACAAACAATTGACATGTACATCAGTGTGTTTTGGTCACAATATTTACAACTTAATTACTAATATAGATGAACACACATAAGGCAAGATATGATATGAAGAATAGTAAGGAATAACTCAGGCACAGAGACAAAAATGACAACGAGATCCAACCTCGATCTCACAAGAGAAGTAAACATTCACAATGACAAGAACTTAAAGCAAATTTTCTATTAAGTTTCATGGAAATAAAATGCTCTAAAAAAAGAAAACCAAAAAAACCCCAAAAGTTTTAAAAAATATTCACCTGCTAATAGCATATTTTCTCTAAGGCTCACTGAATACAATCATTAAATACAAACTTATTTCAAGTATACTTTGTTGTCCCTTCCAAGCAATGGTTCCCAGATATTTCAACGTAGCACACTGTTAACCATTGTTGATAACATCTTGCACTTCCTTAATATGTAATATCATATTTGATGAGGAAAATAAAAATATAAGAGAAGATCTCTATTTTTGTTAGGTCCTCTGAATTCCATTTATTATCTAATACTGCTTAAGTAGTGGATGTTTTCAAAGATTCAAGATGACTGTGCGAGAGTCTTGAGTGGCAATATATAAATGAAAATATCATTTCATTCAGAGCAGTGTGCAATTTATTCAGTAATGTATTTTGTTGCACATTAGTTTTTCCAAATGCTTGATTCCATTTGCTAAAGGTAATCCAGATCTAACACAACCAATGTAAGGAGTGATGAATTGAAATGTATCAAAGGTTATTGCTGTGTCTGACACGCATGCTGATTTTCTTGGGTGTCACAACACTGAACAAAGTTCCAATGGTAAGACCTGACTGACAAGAAACAATCTACAAGAAAATGTATATTTGCAAAAAACGATTATTCTTGCCAAATTTGACTGCAATAGAGATTAATTTTCATCAGATCTATTATCTCCTTTGCCACGCATAAGGTATATGCAATACGCAGGTAAAAAGGAAAAAATAAAAATCACTTTTGTTCTTGCCATTTGATAGATTGAAATAGAAAAAATAGGAACAACAGAATAGATGAAATTACTATGATAAAAAGAAAAGTTTCCTTCTTCGATGGATTTTCAAAAAATTGTTCATGTACAGTTTTAGCATAGAGTGCAAAAAAATGTTTTGCTTTTTCTTTACGTTCCTTGTTCAACACCTGTTGTTTCTGGCAAAAGGGAAATATTAGGGCTGGTGGAAACTTAAGTCCATTGCTTTCATAAGAAGCAGGAGAAAACTCATTTTGATTTTTTCTTATTTTTTACTAAGTCAATAAGTGTATGTCAAGAAAGAACACAGTTTATTCTTTCATGATTTTGTCATCTTTGTTCTCCACCTGACATGTAAACATTCCAGGAAAATGGAAACTTACAAACAATGCTCAATGTTTACTGAAAGCCAACGTATGCTTTCATGAATTATGAACCATTATTTTAATCTTTAAGACCATGACAACACCATGACAAACATTAGATAAGTGATGCTGCATGTCAAACATAGTTTGTACTTTTTGACATGGAACATAAATAACAACAAAAAAAAACAGTATGTCCATCCAATACTATTTGTCCTATCAGCTGAGTCAATCTATTTATAAAAGGATCAATATAATGTGTACATGATAACGATATTGCACTTTTCATTTGTTCTTCAGCATTGTCTTTAATATTGAAACCAAGTTTCCTTCTGCATATCATAAGGAAAGAACAATGACAGGGCAGGGAAGACTTGATTGATTGTTCTGTTCTGACATGTATCTTCATTCTTAGGCCAATGTTAAAGATTGTGAACTAAAAATCTCCCATATTCGGATTTTTATTTTTGTTTTTCAGATATTTGTGCTTGTTCTATTATGCTCACAGAGAACAACTGAACGGTAGGGCACTCCACAATGTCTCGGGCACATTTTGACTATGGACGGAAAACGGGTCATGAGATATATCCTGGAGTTGGACATTGTTGAAAAGGCATGGTTTTGTTTAGGAACACTTTAGCACTAAAGTGGAACACGCCAATAAATCTGGAAATGAACATAAACTGGATATCAATAGACATTTCAGTCAAATTTAATCAAATCCAGTAAAATAATACTGAGATTGATATTTGTTTTTCTCAGGTTCTGGTCTTCATTTGTGCCTTTTTGACTGATGAATGCCCTGTCAGGCTCCTGTCATGTAATTGTCTAACTAAATGACAGCACCACTGATGTCCAGCCTTTAGTGTTCTCTCTTTCTTTCTCACCACTGAATGCACGGAACTGATGTACAAAGAGGCTGTCTCTGCAATAACCAGAACATCTGTTCACTGAAGAACTTCATTTTTCTGTTGACCCAGTGACTATTTAAAGTCATGATTTGACCTAGGACAACACAGCATTTGTGGGGAGAAAGCAGGAAACAGCCTGCCTGCCATATCTTGATTGCTAAACAATGACCTGAGGTTTGTGAAGAATTGTGCATCTGACTCTCATGTCTTCCACTAGCTGACCCAGCTCAGCAGGCCTCTGGGATGCTGGAACAATATACACAAATGATACCGTTCACTGCATGTCATCATTCATATTGCTTATCTGTTTCATATTTGTACGTCTATCGATAGCCTTTGTCAGCCTTTAAGAACTGCATATTTATAGAGCTATTGGTAACACGTTTTGGCTGAGCAAAAGTTGCATTTTGCAATAGTTGAAGGATTAAAAGATTTAAACCTAATAGTATATGAAATCAAATAATACGAGGAAGGATCATTGATATCACTATACTGCAGTTTGGACAAGAGCACATGACTTTGATCATATTGAAATAGACAAGTTTTTGTGCTCGCACTAATTTAATGGACAGGTAAATTGTAAATGTGCAGTTGCAGAACAAGCAACAAGGCAACTATTTTTTGGTCATTGTTTCTCAATTCATATGTTTAGAATGCAATGTTATGAAATGTAATTCCCGAGGTTTATTTTTTGTATATTAAGATAGTTAAATGAGCACTGATACCAACTGTGCCTGCTATTTACAATCACAGATGAAAACTTAAACAATGAATCAGAACAATATTATAAATTGAATATCATTCAGACTTGATTCCTTCCAAATCATTCACCTATTTATCTGTGCCATTGTCCATCAATCAAGGTACACATATCTTCATATACATGTGTCATATTTGATGCAGCTAACAATTACTATGTCTTGCTTCCATCCATCCTACCTAGATTCCTTTTGTCTCATTTACCAGTTCAAACAATCTGCCTATTAAGCCAAGGATTCATATTTGCACTTACCTGTGCAACATAAAGTGCAGCTGCCCATCTGTATAGCTCATCTTCTGTGTCAAAACAGAGGGTGTGACCAAAGGCAGGTCTGAAATATAAAAAAAATTATTTAGCAAACTTTAAATTTCTTGTTATGGAAAGAATCTACTGAACCAACTCATAGCTATTTGCTATGTTACTACACAAAAGGTACACAATATGACAACTTCCTGTCCTCTCTTAGCTCCATCAAATCAAAAGCTGATGAAGATATTGGCTTGAAATTCAGCAAAATGAAAATTCCACAACAATATGCTTCAATGTCCAAAATAGTAAAAAATCTGCAGAACATACCACATTGAAATTTAAGAGAAAGATGCTTGAATGAAGATTACTATTCCCATTTATAAAAAAATATGCAAAAATGCTTAATATACTTTGAGAATGATTTTAAAAAATACAATAGTAAGTGAACAGTAAACTCAAAGAGATGTTTGGTCTGATATTACATTAGAATAATCTTCATCTCCAAGCAAATGATTTGTGAACATCTGAGCAATTTAACAGGTTCTAAACACCTGAGGAAACAACACAACAAAATGAAGAAAATTTCTTACTTTTTATACTTCTCCCCGTTGACTATGAATGTAAGGCAGTACCTGTGAAGACAAAAGAATAA
>JBCAUA010003268.1:0-13500 GCA_038406235.1 Peronia verruculata | reverse complement strand
AGCCTTCTCGGATAAGGGCGAATATATTTCGGAGGTCCCGTGTGTACGTTGCGCACGTTAAAGAAGCCTTGGCAGTTCAAAATTGATGGGAGGAGTAGGCCTGAGCGCCGCTGTGGGGGCAAAATTTCCAAATTCCAAATTTCTAGGCCTACCCACAAAATTTCTCAGCAAAAATTGGCAACATCTAAAAGCTGAGATAATCCTATCTCTTAGGATTGAAAGGCTTAACAAAAAATAATAAAATAGATGTAATAGCAAATGAAATTATACACATAGCTCTCGTAACCAAGAGAACGCAAAACAAATCAACACGACAAAATGAAGGCGCCTTTGGTGATTTTTTGGTATGCCGGGGCGATGCTCGGTTTACGCGCCGCATGTTCGCCGGGTCAACCACGAGGTTAGGCCTAGCCATGCATCAGAGGCGCGAATCATAGATCTATCAGTAGGCCTAGATAGGGCCAGTGGCTTCCTCGCCTCTTGACTAGGCCTAGATATACGAAAAGGGGAAAGCCCGCATTACCGATCTGTGACTGTCAGATCCAGCTTTACCAGTGTGATCTAGCCTAGTGAACCAAACTATCGATTGACGTAACATTAACAAAACTCTGCCAATAGCTAGCTATTTCAAGCAGAGGTACATTTTGTTTACCCGGATCGCTGGACCCTTATAAACAAGAGGTTCGAGTTGCGGTGTGATTGATCTGGGCTTAGAAGTTGAAGGTGAGTAAACTAGATATAGAATCTAGATCTAGCTCTAGAATTAAAATCACGATTCTAGATCTAGATTAGATTTAGATCTAGATCTATATACCCAGGCGGGATCTAGATCTAGATGTAGGGATTTTAGACTCGAGATTTAGAGCATAAAGATCTAGAGATCTAGATCTAGGCTGTAGGCTAGGTCTATAGCCTAGTATAGGCCTACTTTTCTAGGCACTGTTCCAGAATCAGAATTATTACGGTTCCATTCTCCCTTCCTACCGTGTTACACAGTTAGATCTAGTGATCATGACAAATATATTAGAAATTCTGAAGAGAAAAATTCCAAAATGACCATTCTTGATGGAGTATCATTTTAAAGAATAATCATGCAAGTCAAGTGAAAAGAGGACAGACCATGATTCTTTAGAAGAGCCAATTTCTGAACTCTAGGCTAGACCCACATAATAAACTTTAGTTGATTTGGGGTCCCCAGTCTTACAACTAGATATCTAGGTCTAGATCTAGATTCTAGATCTAGATGCTGTGTAAATTTCTGTACTATAGAGAGCCAGTAGTCATAAAATTGCTTTAAGCTGTAGTGTAAGGTTCGCATTTAGTGTTAAATTTGCCAGTAAGATTTATCCAAGACCTGCGAACCACATATTTATACCACAGGTAAAGCAAAGGCCTGCATGCGGCAGCTGTGTTTATATACATGGGATGGGGGCTCCTCATTGCACTGTGATTTTTCTCACCATGTCACTTAACCCAGTTGAACCCTTCAGTTAGGGACACCTGGCAGATTTTCCGATGTCATATTTCCCACAGCACGGTAGACAGGAGTGACACACACACCCTAGTTGAAGGTTCTATGCTGCCTTGTCAGTAGTTACCGTCTGATCTAGTAAGAATAATCTAAATCCATGTGGTCACAGGGATGATAACTTGTAGTTTGCACTTAGATTCTATTATGTGAACGTAAATACAGCCCTATAGATGTGAAGTGGTTTGATCCAAGCAGTCACATCGGAATATAAACAAATCTGTAATAGGAATGAATGGTCTGTGTGACGAGGGGTGATAAAATTGGCACCCATTATGAAATTGACGTGTCTTTGTGAATACACCCCTTTCTCCTACCATTGACTTATTGCAAACATTATTATGTGAAGAAAAGGTGGAGTTAGGGGAGGGATTACAGGAAGACATTGGTCAGTATGGTGGTCAATCTGGGCTTGCATTGTGTCACACTAAAGCCAAGGCGAAGTCTCTATAGTCAATAAACACTCTGAGGCTGAGCACTGGTGCTGACGATCCAGATTGACAATCTTGGCAAGGTGGGCTGCAGGGCGTTGTAGTCCTTAGGCTGGGTTGCAGTTCTAGACTTAAGATGAAATCCCGTTATAACTGTTCAGGGGTAAGGTCTATCAAGATTCCCATGTTTGAACATCGCAGTGAAGATGTTTTGATTCACCACACCTGAGAGGTTATGACATTTGAGGCTAGAATTGTTTAAATCTGGTACAACTCAGAAACTCATGTATGTCTCGCGCAGCCAATCAAAATGAGACATATGTCAATTTTTCACCATATGGGGTTTTTGGTATCATGTGAATGCTTATTTTATTATACCCTTTCAGGAGGTGAAAAAATTTTTGAGCTAGCTTTATTCTCGCCAGTGATGGTGCAGTTTTTATTAAAAGACAAGAGGGGGACCCCCCAGCAATGACCGAAAATCGATTTTAAATGAAGGGTCGAAGACATAATCTATATACCTACCTCACAAAAACCAGATTTGAATGAAGAAATATTAAGTTTATGAATTGAGGGTAAGACTGAGACTGTTCAGAAATGAATGCTCTTTCGATTTCTGCAATAAAAAAAAAATTCTATTTCTGGCCCCCCTCATCACATTCAAAGCTCGATTTCTCCTTTCTAGCCCAGCGACTTATGTCTCATTTCAACTGGCCGCAGGACATATGCATTCATATGCATTAACATGTGACAATCAATGCATGTCTGCATGTTTATCAGGAAAAGTTGCTGCACGTGTTCATTTCTGTGAAGGTAATCCAACTCCAACAAGAGTATTCTGCATGATTTATATTTTAATTTGATAATTTCTGAGAATGAAGGAAAAGCATCATTATCTATTTGATGACTTAAAGTTTCAGCCTGAGTGACTTTAATTATATAATTCAGCAATTATTGTAGGTGCCTACTTTCTCAGTTGGCACTGTTATTAGTATGAAAACAAAATTTGTTTTAATTTTATTTTATTCTTGTGATTGTTTGGACATCTTTAACAATAAGGTTTGCTTTTATGTACTATTTCCTACTGCTTTAATTTTGGACAAGGGAGAAAAATGGGTGGAAAATCTAGAGATTTTAGGAACATTTTTTTTTGTGGATGCTGCGTTTAGACCTACATTGTACTAAACTTATGAGTGATTTCAACTTTGTTGTGGGTTTATATGGCATGTAGACATAATCATAAGAAATTTCATTTTTTGATCTATTTGACAATGTTCCTATCCTGTGCAATTTATATTGTTGAGGGTTCTTTCAGTGTGGGCAGTGCTTAGAGCTGGTATTATTCTATGGTTAAGGCCCTCTCAAAGCCCCAAGATATTTTAATCTTAATTTTGGGATTTTGTTCTCGAGGCTTCAATGTAAGTCAGTTCATGAAAACTAGCTCCCTTGGATAATACAAAGAGAACCTCTTTCCATTGCCCTAATAAGATAGCACTAAGAGTTCTATTTCTCTTTATACTTGCAACCCTCTTCCTCTCCCTTCTTCCAGTTTGGAGAGTATTTTTCTGTGTTGCGCTAAGATGCAGGTCAAGATTCAGGAGAAACTTGTCATGGTTGTTGGATGAGCAGTCCGCGTCACATGACTACAGATCTATATATGGGTGGAAAAGAGAACTCATTGTTGCAAAATTTGAAAAGATTGTGTGTATAGAGAAACTGGATAAAATAAAGTCTACAGCAAATGGTGACTTTTACCTTATTTCTAGGTAGTTGTTTTCTTTTAGAATTTGATTTCTTTTTATTCCTTTTACTATCCCTCTCTCTTCCTCCCCCCCTCCCCCTTTTTTTTTTTTCTTCTTTCATCCACTCATCCTGATTAAAAAAAAGAAAGAAAAATTGGTTAAAAATTCTTATTTATTTTATTCTTTCATTTCAGTCTAAAGAAACGTCCTCATTATGATGACTGGAAATCCTAGATTTAGAATACTCTATGCAGTATGGGGTTTTCTGGAGTGTCTGGGTTTTGGCGGGCTGATTTATGGCTGGGGCTCTCTGGTGTATGTTCTTAAGGATGAAGGGCTGTACAACTACCTGTGTATAGTACAGAGTGCAAACACTTCCTCAGCCAATAACTCTGCTGTTTCCTATAATATGGGAAATGTGTCAGCTATAACTGTTTCACCAGGGTAAGTTTATCACATTGAATGCAGCCGTTGAACCCTACCATTGTATGATTCTGTCTAATGGAAATCAGCCGCATAATATGAAACCCACATTTTCCTGGCAGCTCCATATATGCTTAGGTAACAGATGTTCTTTATATTTGCTTTGTATTTATATTTTATAACTTTTTTTATTTCAGACTTTGTAACTTTGTAATTAGCTGTTTAAGTATCAGCAGAATAATTTTTATTCATGAGACCAGAGGATATATTCAGTCTTTAAAGCACATAATTACACAATTGATGTCTCATATTGTATTACACTTGCTTTATATTTTGTCAAATAATGTCAATATGCTTCTGATCTCTAAATTGTAGAAGGCAACAGAAGTCATTTGATTTATATTTTCAAAAGGCAGTTGCCTTAGATGAAAGGTGGGAGAGCAAGCTCAACGTTAATTGACAATTCTATAAGCATGTACTAATTGAAACAAACTGAAATGATTATTAGCTTATCCTTACAAGATAATAGATAGCCAAAGGAACTTGTCTCCTGCAATACTTTAGGAAACAAGTAATCTCTCAGGAACAGTTGCTTCAAAATACAGTAGTTCTCTTGTCTCTTTGTTTAAAAACTGATTCCAAATTATCATAGATAGATGACGTGCTCTGTTGAGATTTGTATTTATGAAAACAAATTTTAACAATGAAATTTGACCGGCTTTGTTGTCCTGTGAATTCTTGGTTAATAATTTGTCGTGAAAATTGAATTGCTTCTTGTTATTTTTTATAGTAGAATATTACTAAGTTACTATTTGGATCAATATTTTTTTTAGTACAAGTGAACTTGATAAGAAACATAGATAAGAAAGCAATAAAATTCTTACTGTAAGTTAAAATTGTCAAGAATATCTGTATACTGCACAGATAGCAGGAAGAGAGGGAATCATTCTGAATGTAACATGTAATGGAAAATGTAATTGAACCATTGATCGGTTCATATTCAGTCATGCATTTGGTGACATTTAAAATTTTGTCTTGTGCCCACGACAAATGAGTCAGAAGTTGCATCAGGTGATTTCGAGCTATGGCCTTTTTAAAATATTTTCTGACTCGGATACCAAATTTATTTTTTGCCGGTTATAAAAGGTTAAATTTTTGTTTTGTGAAGAAAAATAATTTTGTATCTGAGTCGGACAGTACTTAATAAGGTCCGTAGCTTGACATCACCAGGCGCGACTTTCGACTCATTTGCCCTGAGTGCAAGACATTGATGCTTATTTAGGATCATTTGGCTTTTGTTTCAAGAATAAAATTCAAGGAGCATGGCCCAAGGTAGTTTGTAAAATGTTAATCATCATTTGTGCGATTGACAATTTATGTCTTTACTGTACTTTTTTTCAGTGCTCCATCCTCGGGTGAGACTGTTGCCTCAGGCAATGGATCTTGTGATGCCAGAGATGCTCGCTTGGCATTGGTGTTTACTATTGGAGCAGCCATGTTCTGTGTTGGATGTTTCATCATGGGGCAAATCAACTTCAAATTTGGCACTCGCATCTCGCGTATTGGTGCAGCGTAAGCATTATTTATTTTTCTGATTTTTTTTTATGAATATTGTGATATTGTTTATATATAAATCATTCGCAAAGTATGAACTTATTGCTTTCACTTGTGCCATGCAATTAGTATAATCCAGAATAACGTAGTACAGTGGTCTCTGCCTGAAAGCTCGCTCACCTGGAGACAAAACAAAAATCCGACAGGAAGACATGAGACAAAGGAGGCAGGACAGCGACACCGGAGAGTAACAACGGAGAACTGGATGGGCGGGGCTTGTGCCTGCCCTTCGCTTTTCCCCCTTCGTAGTGGCCCAAGATGGTTCATAAGTAAGGCCGAGATAACTTCCACCCAGGAGGTTGAAAGGCCCGAAAATAAAATTATCAATTAGCAAACAAAAAGCAGGCTCTTAGACAGACTTCCAGTTGGATTGAAAGGTGGTCAACCCACCTGACTAGTGTTTTGTTTGCTATGTTTTAATTCATTGTTAGTTACCGTTAGTTAAAGATATGTCTATGCAATAAGAACAGTTTTCTTAAGTAAAGTGTGTGTGTTTTAATTAGATCTAATGGTTCCTGATCTTTCTTTAGTTATAATTTTATCAGTAATGCCCAGCTTCTTCCAAAGATCAAATGAGTTTTCACATACCAGTATCATTGTCGAGTGATTTGGCTAGTTATTCCACACATAATGGCTTGAGTAATTTGAATGTTTAAAATTAGCCAGACTGACCGAAGTAAGGAAACAACTGACCAGCCTGGAGGCTAAACTTACTTGTCGTTATATGCAGAACCAACTAGGGGCAATGTCCCAGGTGTTGGCAGACAATTTTGGCAGGTAAAGAATTGGTTACAGGCTGTTCATGTCTGGTTTGCTTATACAGTCAGATATCCCCGATCATTCCTTCTCCTTGTATCTCTTATCCCCAATCTCTTTCTCATTTTACTGCATGCCTAGCACTATGCATTCATCTCAAGTGGACAACATGATATGAAATTGCACCATGCGTGTCTGGCTCTGCACTGAGCTCCTGTGTATATTATTTATATGGGGCAGATTCTGAGATAGGTGAATTGTAGTGAAAAAAAATCTATTTCACATCAGAGGTGGCATTTTGTTAAGTGGAGACCACTTTATTTGGAATTGAGTTTTCCTTTCGTCAGACAGATTGAAAAACATTTGTAGTTATTTTGTGTCCTCATTCAACTGATAATATTTTATAAACTTATTAACTTTAATCTGCATCACAAGACTTACATGTTTTGACAAGCCATTAGAATCCTTTGTTTGAAAAAAAAAAAAACAAATGTCATTCCAAATAACAGTGTTCACACATGCTGTCACAGTGTTAGACATCTTGGTAATACAGATGAAAATAACCACTGGCATCAGGTTGAAAGACAAAAAGAGATTATAACACAGTAAAATAAACTGTGTAATGTATTGAAAAGTTGCTGTCATACAAAAAAACAAGTGTGTTTTTTCGCCATTATAGTAATGATTTTTTTTGTGTGCTTTTTCTGTATTCTTGTAGGATCCTGTTTATTGCTGGAGCCTTGATGATAGCCTTCACTTCAAATGGTATGTAAGTTTATTGATAAGAAATGAAGAATCATTTGTAAGTAAACACTGTATGGTACATTTTGTGACTGTGTAAAAGCTATGAAGAAACATTGAAGATGCTACATTATAAGTATTGATTCTGCAATCTCCACCCTCCCTCCCCCTTTTTTTTCTTTTTTTTCTCTTCTTGGTTCTTTTTATATTTTATTTTATTTTGAATTTCTACCCTAAATTCCAGAGCTCTGAAGTGTTGATAATGTTTGAGAATGTTTCCATTTATGTGTTTTGAGACTTGATTGTAGGGCTAAGAAATGATATGACACTGCATGTCAGATACAGACCCAGACCTTTGTTGATAAACAGGTGCAAAACGTTTATTACAGATGCTCCCTGGCTGGTATTCCCTGGTCTGTCTCTTATTGGAGCTGGTGGAATCACATATCTAATGACCAACATGCAGATATCTGTCCTTTTCCCATCCGTTGGCTCTGCAGTTGTGGGGCTGTTTTGCGGAGGCTTTGATGCTTCTGCAGGCATCCAGTTAATGGTCAAGGTACTGTTATGTATAAATGTATTTGTAGAATAAAACAGTAGTTGTTGTTGACATGGGTAACTAAATACGATCTCGTACAAATTAAAAGATTTTATCTCATTGTGATGTTTGTGATCCCTGATTCTTAACAACACTCTTTATGTTCTATATTGGGTTGCAGGAGGAAGGAATTAAGTTCTCTTCAGATCTGATAGTACTAGTGGCTTTGCTGATATTGAGAATAGGCAGAGAAGAACAATTTCAAAAATATTTGGGTTGATATCTATCCTCTCTAAGTTGCTAGGTGAGGGAGGCATCAAAATTAGGTTAGATTTCCTTTTGTTGTCAGTTTCATGAATGACACTACAAACAGATATTGTTTATTGACTGTTTTACATAAGACTTTGAAGTTTTATTAAAATTATGTATTGTTTATGTTGGGATTGATCCAGATTTTTATGATATTTAAAATTTTTTCTTCCATTTTTTTTTTTTTTAAATCCAGATTGGCTATGAAAATGGCATCCGCAGACAAACTTCCTACATCATTATGGCCTGTGCCCATCTCCTGACACTTGTCAGCACCTTTCTCTTTCTGCCCAAAGATTTCATTAAGAAACCAGCTACGCAAAACAGAACATCAGATGATATTGCTGATGACAAAGATGCTGCAGTTGAACTCACTGGTAGGACATTTGTGAATAATCATTGTCACAAAGTGTGATGGAAACTGGTCAGAAATGATAACACTTAAGGGTATTTGTATTGTGCCTCATCACCCAAGGGCTCGGAGCACTTGACAGAAACAAGGTGTTTAATAGTTACATTCATGGAATATACATATTGCTAGAAAAGGCCATAATCATGTATTTTATTCATCCTTTGCCAGTGGCCGGTCAAATAATATGATATACCATTGCATATAGTTATCAAAGGGAGCCAGATCTTACCGGACAATAGGGTAGGACATCTGTTGAACCCTACAGTCCGGTTCACGGAGCAGATTTTCCAGCCTGGTAGACTGGGCTGACACATTTATCCCAGTCCTACAGGTCCACTACAATCAAACATAGATCTAATAGGTCGCTTTGGGGCAAAGACATTTAGGACTACTATGTCTGCACCTATGGTTGCATTTGAGGCTTGTGTTTACAAAAGATATTGAACATGAAACGGATTCTCAGCCCAGAAGGCCAGGAATAAGGGTTTTTCAGGCACTGAGGGTTCAAAGGGTTAAGATGAAACATAACCCTAAAAATCATTTTTTTTTTTTTTTTTCAAGCAAAAACCATCATTCAGGACATGCATATTTCTTAACTCATTTATAGGTGGATTAGCTTGATAAGAAGATTGAAATATGTGTGACGAAAATATGAGCTCTCAGCATATTGAACAGGTGTGATGCTATTGGCTTCCATGTTATTCTCTCTTTAAATAGAGAAAAGTAAAGCCAAGGAAGTACAGGAGGAAAAACGCAGCTTGAAGAGTTGTATGTTGTCCCCTATCTACATTCTTCATGTGCTGTGGTTGTCAATCCTACAGTTGCGTTTCTACTTCTTTTTGGGCTCTCTGAACAAAACACTGGAGACTTTATTGGACTCCCATGAAAAAGGTAACTGTTTGCATCATGTCTGATTAGAACAGGTTTTTGCCATGATCGTTTTTTCCCACGACTTTGTCTATGACTTATCACTTAACTCCAAGACCCTTTCCTCTCTGTTGAAAATAAGACATAAGTTTATCTTTTGCATTATTATTCTTATTTTTTTAATATATAGTAAGATATGAGACAAGAACATCTGTTCTTGTTGACTGTTAGTTATTTTTGGGAGGTTTAATTATTCTATTTTTTTTAGAGATAATTTAATATGTTGTTTATGAAACTGTAGGTTTTGGATATGAGCCTCCATACAGAGTAACACGTCTCTTCCAGGCCCCTGAACATATATTAATAGCTGGATATGGTATGCTTGTTCCAGGCCTCCCAATACCAGACGATGGTCTAGACTGCTCATGCCCATTTTTTGTTGTGTTGCTTTATACTAGATTATCCCTATGTCGGCTGAGTGAATGTGCTTGTAGAGAAGAGGATGATAATAGCTTGGACGTCATCCCTATGTCTGACCCCCCCCCCTCAAAAAAAAATTCAAGCGATGATCGTTATTGACCCTGATTAGCTTAGATTTAGATGTATTATCACTGACTATTGTCAAGCATTTTGTAAAATGATTTATTTGTCATTAAGTATGGAAAACTTTGGTTACACACAGACTGTGTCAGAATTTACTGCAGGAAGAACATATTTAACCCTTTCTCTCTTGAGAGGAAAAGACTTGAATAGTGTTCCATGTTTGTAATGTAAATATCCGTGTTTACAAAATACAGCTTCTGCTTTATATTTTCTATTTCTGTTTTATTTTAAACAGTGAGCCACTACACAAATGTGTCGATGTACATGTTGATGTGTGGTGTTATCACTTCACCATTTGCTGGAGTTGTTTGTGACTTCCATGTGAGGCTGTTCAAGGGTAGGTCATAGAGCCTGACATAGAGTAATTCTTTATGTTATGTGTCATGAACACTGTGCACATAATAATTAATCTTGACAAAATGTAAATTCATGCTCTATTGATTTATAGTATGTAATAAGTGTGACGTGATTTTTCATTTCTTTCTTCTTTCTTTCTTTCTTTCTTTCTTTCTTTCTCTCTCTCTCTCTCTCTCTCTCTCTCTCTCTCTCTCTCTCTTTCTTTTTTTTAATTTTTTTTTTATCTTATATTTAAAAAAAAATGAAATCTGGGCACTCTTTTAATTCTTGCTACATCAAGTTTGTGATCTAATTAGACATGCTTGTCGTATAATTTGCACTGGAATTCACTTTTCAAACATACTTTCTAGTAATTAGTACTCATTTAACATCAGTGAACTGTCACTCCTTGAATTGGAATTTATTTGTTAGCGTGGAAATCTTAACAGTTCAGGATTCTTAAGTAACATCCTTAGATTCAACATCCTGATGATAGATAGTAATGTTTCAGAGACTTATGATATGTTTGTGATGGGGACATGGATTGACAGTATAAATTATAGATATGTACTTATTACAGAATGGGATTGGCAATATTTGGATGGGAAATTACATAATGTTTTTTTCTTTTATAAATTGCTTTAAAATTATAGTGTTGTGGATTAAGATTATGCCCTTTTTTTTTTTTTTTTAAATTGGTTTATGTCTCATTTTTTTTAAAGCATGATCTGATGATTTTTTAAAATGTGGACTTAATTGACAGGTAGTCGGTCGACACTGCGGCGAGTTCTCATGCCATCTGTCATTCCCCTGGCACTGACGTCCACCTTGTGCATCATCATGTCAGGCCTGATTCTGATAGAAGATCCTCAAGTTCTGTATGCAGTGTTTATTTTCCTGCTGTTCTTCAGGTCCTTCATGTACACCCTGGCTGCAGGATATCTGAGTGCTATGTAGGTTTCACCCTCTCTGTTTAAAATTTTGCTTGTTGGTTATTTTCAAGTTTTATAGGGAAGAAGCTGGACAAATATTAGAAATATGCAATTGTGCTTTTGTGATACATTTGAGTGCATTGTAAGTGCATTTTATGGGATGATTCAGAATTTGTGAGTTAGTGAGTGAAGAGCTTTTATAGATAGTCATAATCAATTTGTGTATTGCACCAGCCTGGCTCAGATTATCTGATAAAGATGAGCATGATTTCTTTGGGTGAGGTCCTGAAATAGCCTTTTTTTTTAACCTAAAAGTTTCATTAATGTGTTTTAAAATTGAAAAGTTTCGTTGGAACAAGGGTTAGACAATGGAAATTAAAAAAAACAAACAAAAAAAAATGCGTTTTTGTTCTTGTTTTTTTTTTTTATTTTTTTATTTATTCATACTATCTTACATTTTAGATTCCCAAGTGAGTACTTTGGCATCATGTACGGCATCCTAATTATCATTGGTGGGATTACCAGTATGTTCCAGTATGCACTATTCACCTGGGCAGAGGCCAGTGGTTTCATGCAGGTATATTCTTGGTTTTTAGGTTTTCTTTATAGTCCCTAAGATAAAATAACAATCTACACTATAAGTCTTCAACAAAACCATAAAAGACTTGTGAACTTCAAAAGTACTGAGATAAAGCTGAAAAAAGCTTACCCCGTTTGACATTATCCAAAAAAGGTGATAATAATTGAATGGAAAACTTGCAAGAATGTTTGATCCGAATTGTAAGTTCGGGAGAATGATGCGCTCAAAACACCAAACACATTTTCTTGGAGTAGCGTTCACTTTATTAATCCAAAATACCAACATGGAGGTGCACATGCTTGCCATGCACTTTAACTTGCAAGGTAATGTTGGTTTGACATATTTTAAATAAATCTCCCATGAAGGCTTTGGGTTTCTCCTTTACTATATTAAAATTAAGTAAACAAATCATTATGCATTTTCATATCTTCTATAGAAGAATAGAATGTCTTTCCTTGATGTAACAGCAACATAATCATCTTACTGTGTTTAATTTTAGTACTTACAGCCTGTGTTGTTCAGGGATGTCAAACTTCTGAGTTTAGTCGAAATTCCGACTTTTTGGTTGTCGCCGACTTTCCTGCCTTTGGCCAATCAACTGCCGTCTTTTACTGAATCCACGAGACAATATCACCGTTTTATAATAATTTTCAAGGCGGATATCCAGTCACGATCAGGAAGCGGTGGGAGAGGGTACCCGAGGTGATCCTCCTTCTCCCAGGCGAAGCCGCCGGGGGGTACAACTCTCAGTGGGTCACGCATCCCCAAGTACAGTGGAAGATGGAGCTCGGCAAGTGGATAACAGCTGGCACTGGATGGGCCAAAAGGCAATGCTACTACACAAAAACCGCAAAAGCAGTCAAAAAGCACAAAGGCCTAAAGAAAGTCAAACGCAAGAGACGGGTATCCCAATATGGCACAGCCCCCCGGGGCACGCCGAAAGGGACCGAATCTCAATAAGGAATACGGAGCGGCCATACCCCGTGGGTCAGACAGTGGGTTGGAGCCAGCACAGTGACGTATCGTGGTACGTCTGCCTGTGACGTCAACCTTTGACCAGATTTTGCGATAAGTCAGAACACAGGATGTAAAATCTCCATAACCAAAGCCCAATTTGCCAAAAATATTAATTTAAACACAATAAAGATCTTACAGTGGTAACAGCGATAACAGCGATGGGCCCCCCAAAAAGTCCAAATTTTCCCATACGTCTGTCAATCAAATCATTCGCTGGAAAATAAAAGCTTTTTTCTTATGTCCTTTTATTTTAACATTATTTGCAACTGTTTCCTTTTTTATTTCTTTCTAAACCGATTCTAGCCACATTTGACATAGACGATTTTCACAACAAGACTAAAAAGAGTGCGTATGCGGGACCATTTCGTATATATGTTTAGAGAAAAATTGGTCTTTAGTATAAAAAACAACAACAACAACAACAACAACATCAACGAAATTTAGAAGTTCTTTTCATGACTTTCAAAATTTTTAGAAAGTTCTCTGTTGCATACAAAGAGCTGAATATATATCTATATAATAAGAGCGATCCGGGGGTGTGGCACTTATCTAATAGTCCAATAAAGTCGGAATCGACAGGCATTTAAAATTTAAAAAAAAATTACACACGTGGGCAACTGATACCCAACTGTGTTATAGGCTACTCTTTATTTTGATTGAATTTACACAGT
>JBCAUA010003246.1:0-13501 GCA_038406235.1 Peronia verruculata | reverse complement strand
ATTCGTTATTATATGGCCTTCCAATGTAGGATGTACACAATGTCCGGATAAAGTCGCCGAAACACGTATGTGTGTGTTTGTGTGTGTGTGTTTTCAGTGACTCAATGGTCACCTGGTTTTTTGGATAGGGAAACCGGGCGTCTAGTCTTCTCGGATAATGGGATATATATCTTATATTGGCTGTCCCATGTGCACGTTGTGAAGTGTAAATAACCGAGGGCATTATAAAAGGGGTGAAGAGTAGGTGGGGACACCGCTGCCCGGGCAAAATTTCCAGTTTCCAAATATCTACCTCACAACCTCTTCAGACCAAATTGGGCAGACACCTTAAGCAAATATAATCCTGATTTCTTGGAGGTGAAAGTCTACATACAAACTAAAATAAAAAGACAAGAAGGTCCATGTCTTTTCCTAGGGACCAAGATCAATATTTCAAATATAAAATTCATATCTTGTCACACATCTCCTCAACTGTTTTTCTTATATCGTGTTAAAAAAAAAAAAAAAAAGATTTTTACGATATGGACGTAACTTGGTTTTTACAGATTTACGTTCTCAGAGAAATCGAAAAAAAAAAAAAATATATATATATATATATATATAATAGAGTAAGACGGAAGAGGATAGACCTAGAATAATGTCTAATTAGAGTTTGACTTGTGTAGGTTTTAACCCTAAAAATGTCAAGTGGTCGATGGAGTTTTTACCTCATCCATTTTACCTTGCCGTTCACGTTACTTTTGTAGAACTAGAATTTCATATTTAATCCTCATTTCCGAAACATGAATAAAAATCGTTTTAGAGGTCATGTCGTGTGAGCAGTTGTTTCCATTGATGTTAACAGACAGGGGGTGTCCGATGTGAATAGAAACACATACAGACCATAGACTTACTTCAAAGCTCGGACACAAATCTAATTACACCACAATTTTGTAGCCCCAGACGGTATAATTGTTATTTTAGAAAAGGAAAACACGCGCACTCGTAGCCATACCTCTGCGTGTGAAGATTATAGTGGTACTTTTACAATTAGAAGCGCCAGGATTTCCTAGCTGTGACAACATACACATTTTGATAGTGAGTTAGTCCCTATCTACGCTAATCAGATGCAGAAAAATATCATCTAATGTTTACCGACAAAATATACTAACAAAAATAAAGTCCCAAAATGAAATTATAGCTTTAACATCATGTTCGTGTACATTTGCACCCTCATTTCTTCAATTTCATTGGTTTAAAACACACTTATTGTCAACTACACATTTACAAACACATCTTGCCAAGACACACACCGCAACACACTCACTCGGACCACCGTCCAGGGGAGAGATCTCTTCTCTCTCTATCTTAGCTCCTGTCTTCTGTCCCGCGTTCTTTCCTCTCTTCTTCTTGAGGTGTAAACATATCTTACCGTGTTTGGCACAATATAGCCGTTATCGTGCTGATGTGTCGTTAAACCCCAACACAAGCAAGCAACACTCACTCGGAACATAGCTCTAGTTACCCCGACCACATGAATCCCATACACCTACACAGCAATATTTTAAAAAAAATGATATTATCCAGAATTATACCAATTATCTAGCAATTTGTATTATCATCAATGCCCATACACGCATCATAGTTATAGACCCAAAATCAACTTAAGGGAACTAATGGACATTCTAAAAACAACATCATAATGTGATATCACTATTGAATAACTAGGCCAGAAACACAGACACAAATACATATATTATTATACAATGGATTCACATACTAAGCAAACTAAATAAATAGACAAATGATGAGTAAAATATTCAGACAAATCATGTCTACTGTTGAGTAGCACAGCTTCCGAAACGTAGACATACGATACGTTACACATTCTAAAGAGACACATTAGACATACACACACACACAGATACATATACACACAATACACATCCATAATATTAAGCACATAAACAAGACTGGCCCATGTACAGACATGAGAACTCTCACGGACATCTAGTGTTTAGATATAGTCCAAGACTTTAGTCCGATGACTGTAGATATGCATCATGCACATATACGCAGAGAGAGAGAGAGAGAGAAAGAAAGAGAGAGAGAGAGAGAGAGAAACAGGCACAACACACTGCTGGTTTACTCACCACAAGCTGTGTCCAAACCGAAAACCGAGAGACCAAATTTCCCTTCCAATACGGAAATACAGATATACATATACTTACACCAACACACACGCACATGTAAACACCATTTGTGTGCGCTTTCAATGTACTCATCATGATCGCCCTCTCGTCCAGACTCAAAGACATCACGACTTCCCATCTCTTACTCAACTATACATATTTTACTGACGGACTTTAAAAACGCAACACTTGAAAATGATTCTACTGACGGCCTTAAAAATGCAACCCTTGAAAATGATTCTATATATCAAGTGTTGCGTTTTAAAAGCCTGTCAGTAGAATAATTTTCAAGTGTTGCGTTTTAAAAGCCAGTCAATATATCTATGCACATACTGGCATCAACACATGAGTACGAAGACCCCAAACATATTTATGTTCTCTAAGCAACCCATAGGCAGGCAGGCACAGAGTTGATGGTGTTGTCCCTGCAGATTATCTTCATATCAAATTCTCAGAACCCAAGCATTACCATCTGTTACGCAAAGATACCATCAGTAGATATCAACGTATGAACAAAGACAGATTTAAATTATACTTTTACTGACACATATCTACAAGCAGAGAGAAAACCTATGAAGGCTGTGCAGCAACCATGTGCCTACAAAACCGCCAAAGTGCCTTCCATGTCTTTGACATTGGCCGCGGAGGACCAATGAGACGGGTCAGACACCGTAAGGGCAACAGCAGCACTTTTGCTTTGCATTTATCACTTTCAGTTTCCAATAATGATCTTTACCGATCTTTAAGCCACACAGGTCCAAACAGACAAATATACATACCCACATTCGCACATACACACATACATACAAACCACAGATGGCTAGAGATGTACAAACCACAGCATGACTCCAGTCCAGATGTTCAGAGGCTAAAGTTTCCCATCTATAATGAAAGCATAACCATACTCATAACAACAGTTACGTTCTCAAACAGGTACGTACACAAACTTGGGAGGGTTAACAATGTACTCACCACAGACTGCCGAAGTGACCTCCGTGTCCGTGACCATGGCCGTGACCGTGAGCATGCCCGTGGCCGTGGGCCCCACCCCCCAGGTGGTGGCGGGCTCGGTGACGCTCCCTCGTCATGCTGTACTCACTCGGCACCAACCACTTCCGGTGCAAAGAGGACGATTTCGTGAAAACGACGATGGTTTAACGTTTTCAGGACTCCTCACACAGGAAAAGGCATTACTAATTTCAGCAAGTTTAGGATTTGGACGCTGCTGTCCGTGGCGCTAACTCTGGTCGTTGAGCGCCAGGAACAAAGAAAAGTCTTAGTTTTCAACGAGATCAGCTTGGCCTAAATCATGGCGTAGAGGATCTTCGGTGTGGAAAAGCTGCTGACCACCAAGTGGGATCCAATGTCTAGTTTAGCAGACAGCAAGGTCAACCCAATGGTATATGTATATATATGTCTGTGTGTAGATTGTTTCTATGTTATAACTGCCACATTTGATTTTCCCATGCTTCTATGAAATCGATTTCCTTCAAAGGGATCTATTGTTCAGCGACAATATGTCCAACGCGTACAAGAAACAAGCTCTGCACAAATTAAAATCAAAGTAACATTGAAAATTTTGATGATAAGTCACAGCTTAATAATTATTCGATTTCACGGATCCCAGTCCTGGTCTCAGAAATTATGTATATGAAATGTCAAAAGGTTGACGAGGTGGTAGTTATGATTGGATCAAAAGAATCCAAGAATTCAATTACGGACGGCTGAAAATGTACAGCATCGTAACTATGCTGTTTTACATCGCCAGTATAATTAGTGACGTTTGTGGTCGAGCACTATTGTTTCCCTTCTGATGCTGTTCATATATTAAATGTCAGGATTATATATATTTTTTTAAATGTCCACAAACTCGCAATTGTCCTCTTCACAAGCTTTGACCGCTAAAGTCAAACAATACTTCAAGCATTGACGTCAAAAACTGGTCATCTTACAATGGTTTCTTATTCTAACACAAACAACAAGGCGGAGAAATCGTACAGAAATCCAGTGTTGATAGCCAAGCGTTTTAAGAAGTCATCATGCGACTTTAAAAATAGCTTATTCATTCGATCCTTGGCATTGTAAAGACTGGCCAGAGAGAAGAAGAATCCTGGTTATGGTCAGGGTAGTTACAAACAATATCTCAACAAACAACCGTGATAAGTTATGGTGACATAGCATGATGTTAACTGAGAGAAAACTTTATATGAATTAAAGTCCCTGCAATGGGAGATCACTATGCTCAGTCCTATTACTTCCCTTTGCAAAAGAGGGAATTGAACAAATAGTGTAAAGAGGGGAAAAAAATAACTTTTGCGCCCTTTGCGTGAGACATACAGGATGAAAAATTCCAGAAAAATTCTGATGTATAGAAAATGTTTTCTTCTCATTGTTATAATTTTATCACATGTTCTGGCGACCAGTCTTTCGAATGGCAAGATGTAAAGGAATGTTTCTCTCTTTACACTGCTTGCTATAATCTCTTTTGTCTGGCAAAGGGAAGTAATAAGGATAGTCAAAATGATCTCCCTTGACCCACATCCCTCTTTTAGGAGGGACAGATAATCTGCGAAAGCATCTACCATTGACATCCCTGTAACTAGGTAACGTTCTAGGAACGACACCCGGTCCTGTGGAATGTACCAAAACATTTGAATCTGAGGGAATATTGATATTAAATGTCAGTTGTCCTACTATTTACTGGAGTTATCACATTCGTGGTTGTTCTTGTCACAGTCGTTGCTGCTGTTGAATATATGTTGGAACTAGAAGAGAAACCCACGGCCTCCGCAACTTAAAGTGTATGGCCAAGCGTGCGCACCTCGATGTTGATATTTTAGTTGATTAAACTGAATGTTACGAAGAGGAAACGTGTCTTTGAACCCGTCATACTATCGACCGTACTATTCGGATCAAGCAGCCTCGTGATTTTATTATTCTATTATTATGGCATTTTAGAATAACGTAAACATAGATAAATAAATAAATAAATAAATAAGCTTTCTTTCGGGTTTACGTACATAATAGAAACACAGATCCACATGCGACCATGTTGTATGCCAAATTTCAGATGGATCCATTCAACAGTTTTCGAGTCCATAAGCCTATTGTGGGTTTTTTCTTGCAATTGTATTATACAGATGAGACCTAAGTTATATGAGAATATTATGTACAATATCCTTACTAACATTATTGTCATTCTTACTCACCAATAGTAAAGGAGTTAGAGTCGTGAGTTTCAAACTTCCTCTTAATAACATTACATCCTGGTTTTCACAGCGCCGACCACTGGTATCAAATACAAAATGAGTTACTTCTGGTACATTCCGTGGTAAAATAATGGTAAAAAAAAATAATAAACTGAGGAAAAATTACCTGAACTGAAAGTTAACAATTTACTATTAGATAAATAAGATCGATAAGTTAAGACAAACTTTGTCTTAAAAAGGACATTCTCTTGACAGTTGAAAAGATATAGCAAATATGGAAGATAAATTCAAAGTGCAGATGAATTCTTGGATGCCTTTGACTTAAAATCTCTCTCTATTTCTAACCACCAAGACAGAAATCCTTTTTGTAAGTCTGTGTATTGTCGGGATCGACGTCAATAAAAACTCAAAACTATACCCGAGTCAGATCTTGTGGTGTGGGAGAAATCGAACTGTGTAAACAGCGTGATGTCAGTAGTTCTATCAAGAACGGTATTATATGGCAGGGAATTTTATCCATTGACTGATCTCAGCAAGACACTGTTTGAACTATCGTAATTATTAATTTATTGATAGGACCTGTTTGTCTGGCCCAGAAAGATGAATGGAGGGGCTATCGTGGAGAGAGAGAGAGGGGGGGGGGGAGTGAGAGAAAGACACCTAGAGAGAATGACAGAGAAAGAGAGAGAGAGACAGACAGAATGGGAGAGAGAAAGAGAGATAGATAGATAGAGAATAGAGAAAGAGAATAAGACAGAGAAAGAGACAGACAGACAGACAGAGCGAAAGAAAAAAAAACAAAGAGAGAGAGAGAGAGAGGGAGAGAAAAAAATGGCAAGAGAGAGAGAGAGAGATAGACAGTTTGGGACAGAGAAACGCAGAGAGAGAAACCGAGAGAGAGAGAGAGATGGAGGAGAGAGAAAGAAGTAAAGAGAGGAGCCGAGAGAGCAAAGAACTTTAAAAGACAAAAACTAGATCTAACAAGAAAGTTCCCGCTAAGGGACCAGGTATCAGGGCTGAGCTTCCTCTCTGAGTCCGGTCACAGGCCACGGGTATTCGAGTAGACGATGCGAGCTGTAACAAGGGCACTGTGAGTTAACATCATGACTCAGATTTTTGTTTTGTTTGTTTATTTGTTTATGCTTTCTTTTGTATGTGTGTTTGACCTGCATAACAATCAGATGGACACAGAGAATGACTAAATACTAACTTGGTAGCCTTGAAAAAAGCTTCGGAATAAAATAGCAAATAAATAAATATACACCCAAAAAGGTTAGTTAATTATTATACTTATTAATTAATTAGTAACAAATGAAAGAATAAATGAAGACATTGAGAAAGTGGTAACTGCACCCTCATATACCTCATGAAGACTTGAAAGAACCGTATGGGCAAGCTGTTTGCAGAACTGAACACCAACCAGCAGCGATGTTGGCAACTTCCAGTTTCTAATAGCGAGTGCCAATAAGCTTTTGAATAATAATAAAAAGAAATATACTGTTGCTCGGATATAGATAATAATATATTTTCACTCAAAAGACATTTTTTGTTTTGTTTCTTTGATTTATTTCATTTATTAAAAACCATAGCACGTAGAGTAAGATACTGTCACAATGAATTGGAAAATAATATAGGCCATAGAAGAGAACACTTTCTTACCATCACACTATATTATATTCTATGTACAAAGTTCTGGAAAAATACTTCTCTATTCCTTTCATGATCTTCAATAGGAAACGGAAAAGAGATGTTAACTACAGGCAATCTATCTATCCATCTTTCTGTCTATTTGTCTTTACGCCTGTCCGTTCTCTTTACCTGTTTGTCTTATTCTCTTTCTGCCTAGTATGTTTATTTGATTTTCTGTCCAATTTAATGTCTGTCTCACTATCTGTATGTGTGCTGGTCTATTTGTCCATTTTTACAGTCATCTAAATGTGTATCCCCCCCACCCCACCCCTCCCTCATTCTGGCTGTCTGTCAAGCCTGCTGGCTGGCTTGCTGAATAAGCCTTTTGATATAATTTCTGAGATTCATTCCAGACATCAGAATAGTACTGTTGTATTCCATGAAAGCACCGTTAACAGATCAGGAACCAAAACACAAACCAAAAACCAAAGATAAATTTAACAAAAATAAAATAAATGGGTGAATCGGCTCGGTACATTCTAAAAGCATCACCCAATGACTATCACACTAAATCATAAAGTAAAGTTTCTCTATCGAAATGCTTACCTAGTCTCCTGACAAGCCTCGGCATCACTAGAAGTGGAAGAAACTTTACCCATAGCAATCATCTAAACTGATTATCAAGCAAGGTAGAAATGACCATCCGTCTCCTGAAAATGCTAACCAGGAATTAAAATTGCTTTCGATTTTTTTCCTCACCGCTCGTTTCATACGCGGAATAAAAAATAATGACTACCTGGAGAAATTTGTCAGCTCGGCGGGTTTTGCCATGAGTGAACTACCTCGACCACTTATCATATTATCCTTATAGTCATCGGACATAATATTATCTACCAACTGGATTCCTTATATATGTTATGGAAGAGCAAAACTCCATATTGAAAACAACAGAACAAAAAATGTTAAGTTAAAAGTAACCTGGAGCCTTTTATAAAAATAAATTTGACGTTCCAACATTGTACGAACTTTAATATAATTAATAGATTATGTAATTAACAACAGATATGTTACAACTTCATTGGTTTCCGATTTGAAAAGTAAGACGAGCTCGGCCAACACAACGTATACAAGGTAACGTGTAAGAGACAACAGCTGGGAAAAAAAGGACAATATTTATTTGTTTCTTTAAGACATGGGCAGGCTATTTACACAGCGTGTACGTTTGTAAGCTTCTTTCTCGATTTAGGTTATGTTACAATATGTACACGATTTAGATTATGTTACCATATGTACATTGTGGTTACTACCAACATGAGAATGTTTCTAGACATCTCATAGACTGATATAATTGCCAAAGGATAAAGTAACAACAGAACAAAATTGATAATATTGTGTTTTCTCATGTCAGGGTTACGATGGTGTCCATCTCTAAAGACATAAATGTAATAGCCATCGTCTAAACCAGTGGTGTCCAAAGTTTTTTTGTTTTTTTTAGTGATGGCCTAATACAAAGGGCCATGCCATACTCTAAAGTGTATATTTCAAGCCTAAAAACCAATAAAAGGAAGTATCCATCATTAATTTTTATCAGTGAAATTTGACCTTACAGAGTTTTTAGCCTCTTTTTACAACTTCCACCATACCAATCTAGATAAACCGAAATATGTTTAAACCGAAATAATATGCCCGGTCCCTAAAATTTTGGTCTAAGCGTACTCCACTGTATTTTCAGAATCTGCTGCTGGCCAAAACAAACTGGACCGCGGGCCGTAGTTGGCCTGCGGGCCGTAGGTTGGATATCCCTGGTCTAAACGGTAGCATCGTTTGCCATATGCGGCTTTGCTGGACGGAAAGAGAGGTCCACTTGTCACACAAACATTTTTTTTTCCTTTCTCACTATCAAGGTGTTTAGTGACGAAAGAGACAAATCCTTGTCCGTCTATACGATAAATCTGAAAGAAAACTAACAATAGGCGTATGGACTCGAAAGCTGTGGAATGTATTCACTTTATATTTTGCATCGACAGTGCTGCATAAAGATCATTGCTACTGCTTACATAAAACCGAAAATAATAAAACAAGAAAAAACGTTTACTATGATTGGCATTATTCCAAAACAGGGCTAGCAATTCAGTAGTAAGCTCGCAAGGATATTTGCTAACATGGCGAGGTCTTGGCGAAGTTACGGCATTTTGTTGTAGGTTGGCAGGAAAAAAAAAGGGTTATTTAAAGTAGGTAACAATAATTGTTTAAAGACAAACAAACTGATTTGGGCATATTCTGGGGAGAATAGACAAATATGCCATAATATAATACAACGACTTTCACGCCAGAATTTATTGATAAAGACTCTTTTCTTAAGTAAGATTCTGGACAAAATGTCAAGCCATCTGATTTCAAAGTTGGTTCAAAGAAGGATTTCATCAAAGGAAAGTAAAATAAGTCAGAAATTCTCGGTTTCAGATCGAACGCTTTTGTATTACAGTACGGCATTGGTCCAGAGATTTACTCATGGCCCATGGTATTATCCATCTTCATGGGAGGGAGAGATGGGCAAATGATAGACAGATTGATGATCTGAAAGACAGGCAGACAAAGGACAGAATAGTAGTTGGGTCGATAGATAACAAAGACAACAGATATCCAGGTGGATGGTTGAGCATAAGGTGTGTATGTGTGTATGTATGAATATATACATTTATGTATAGATGGATGGATGTATTTATGGATGGATGGATGGATGGATACATAGATCGATGGATGGATGCATAAATGGATGGATAGATGGATGGATGGATGGATGAATGATGGATGAATAGACGAACAGATGGATAGACTGATGGATGGAAGTGGTGACCGAAGGATGGACAGACTGATTGGACGACTGAGATCACATAAACAGGTAAAGAAATGGCAAGAGATGGGCGGACAGACAATCAGACAAACAAACAGAAATGTTAACAGGCAGAGACACAGCGAGACGGACAAACAAACTGACATATTAACACAAAGAATCAAACAAAGAGAGAAAGAAAAAACCTGATGCCAAAAAGAGAGTACGTAGCAAGATTATCGACACGTATCCATGAAAAATTGGAAAATAATTGCAGCTTATCCTTGGATCCACTCCGCGTTATGGGGAAAGAAATACGGTCCATTTCCCCTCCCAGGGAGATGTGAATTCACATGAAGAATGTTCCAGAGATTTTTGCAGATGGGTAAGCACATCGATAAACACATATACGCTTGGATGTATTCTGACTGATGCCTGAGTTTCGTCCTTCATATAATTTGTTATTAATCATTCACTGTCCCATCGCTTTTGACAAAGAGCCCATTATACTTTTGATACAATGCCTTTTGTATGCCTGGTATCAGATCTGTCTATCTGTCTGTGTGTTTGTTTACCAGTTTGTCCACCTGTCTGAAAGTTTTCTGTCTACCTGTTTTGTCTTCAGGTTTCCGTCTTTCTTCATCTATCATTTAGTCTGTTTGTCTGCTTGATTGTATATCCGGTTATCTGTTTCATTGTATGGCTGTGTGCCTCTCTGTCTGTCTGTCATTCTGTCAATCCATTTTTGTCCGCCTGTCTGTTATCAGATTTCTACCATTGTGTCTATCCGGCTATCTGTCTGGTTTGCTGGTTAAATAATTCTGGCTTTTCAATCTGCATGTCGATTTAGATTATGAATCTATCTTTTTCTCTTTCTCACTCTCTCTGTCTATGAGTCCATTTGCTTGTATGCATTAAGTGTAAGGCGTGCTTTTAAAACAAAAAGTTCTTTGCTTATGAAATTACTAGAGCACTTTCAAGACGGATTATATTAGGTACAAGAGAAAAATATATAGGCATGAAAAATAATTTAAAACAAACAAATATATAAAAGAAAGATCGTTTTCTGAGAAAACAAAATGTTGTTCAAGTACTCTTTTAAAAGTGCAGTATTTCCTTCTTAAAATTCTACAGACAGTTGACTTTTAAACGGTTCAGCTGCTCTACCAATATATTTGCCAAAACAAAGGCGATTCATCAATATTTGTCGAACAAAGTGCTAATGGCAGCTTACACAACAACATTTTCCCTGCATCTATAATGTAAACTTTAAAACCCACAATAGGCTTACGGACTCGAAAACTGCTGAATGGATCCATCTGAAATTTGGCACACAACGTTGTTGCACATGGATCTGTGTTTCTATATATTAAACTCCAAAAAGCTTACTGTTTTTGACGTTATTCTAGAAATGATGCGATAGTAATTGAATAATAAACTTGATTGATCCGAATTGTACGTTCGATAGAATGACGGGTTCAAAAACACATTTTCTTTGAGTAACATTCAATTTAATCCATTAAAATATTAACATCTAGGTGCTCACGCTTTAAATCGCAGGGCTATTTTTCAAACTTCTGCCACGGAGTCCGGAATTCTAGTTCCTTCACATTAAAGTTATCTATTGTAATATCCATTTCTTTACACTTTACATTTCTTCAATATTTTTGATTCACGTCTTAGCTATTGATCCACTAGTCACTCTGTAAACTGATCGATTCGATGGTCGATAAAATAACCAAATGTTCATCTTTAATTTCCAGTTAGTTATACTGTCCTCGCTACCAGTTACATCGGTTAGGTTTTTCGTAAGTTTTTCAGCCCTACACGAGGGCTATCTCAGCTCTCTTTTTTTTTTTTTCATATTGCCCTGTTGGGCTGCAGCAATGGTTGCAGCATACTCCCCCCCCCCCTTCCATTTTTTTAAAAATCTATAAAACTATATACCCCCCCCCCCCACACACACACACCCACAACTGGGATCAACCTAAAATATGGCCAATTACTAAAATCCAGGGCCCTTATTGTGCAGCCCAGTTAATGTGCTTGTCCTCAGAAAATAACGCAACGTTTCTCTCTTGATAGATTGGAATTCTCGTCTATAAGGCCTCGTTTGGTTGTAAACTTAATCACTTGACTGCACGCTCGTAAAAAGTTCATTGCCTCTAAACCTGTACATAAAATTTTGATTATAATGTGCATAGATACATATCTGTTTTTATAATTACGCCATTATGGATTGGCCTAGACTGGTCTGCCAGGTAATTTTCATATCTACTTGTAATAGATGTAAGATAGATCTAATTAAGACTGTCAACTCTGTGCACCATAGATTGATGGATGGATGGATGAGTAGTGGATGGATGGATGGATAGATGGATGAGTGGATTGGTAGATGGATAGGTAGATGGATGGATTGTTGGATTGTTGGATGGATGGGTGTACGGATGAATGGGTGAATGGCTGAATGGCTGGATGGATGGATGGATGGATGGATGGATGTCAGCCGCGCAATCCGATTCAGGGCCCAGGGCAATTATGTCGTTACACTACTGGAGTAAAACGTTTGCCTGCAGCACTGACATGTTTATCTGTTTGTTTTTATTTAACATACTTCTATTCATTATGTTTTTGAAGCTCTTATTTATTTCACCGATATCCTCCTACACGTCAAACCAGCATAATATTATCGTCATATCGTGGAGTATTAGCTCAGTGATTTGCTCTGCGACCTTTGGAAGCAGAAGTCGGTGGTTCGAATCGCAACGGCTGTATGTTGTATCCTTAGGAACGATACTTAACACACAATTTTCCTCAGTCCATCCGTCTGTAAAATGGGTACCTGAAGTATATCGGGGAAAGTACAGTGGCGCTGCACTGTGACGACGCGGTCTGAAATGGCCAAGCCAATTTCTCCTCTTGGGGGTCAGGGGATGGTACTTTGTACTTTACTTTACTTTACTTTACTTTATTTTACTTTACTTTACTGTACGTTCAAGGCAGATTCTGTATGCCTACCTAGATAGATAGATAGATATGCAGTTTCGAGAACTGAAGTATTTTCTTCCTTCCAGTTACTGACACATCATCACGTCATTCAAAGTTGAGAGATAAAGGCAAGCCATAAACTCCTTGACTGTGCAATACCACCAAAGCAGTTTGCCTTACCCAAGATTTGAGCAAAACAGCTTTTCAACATCTTGGACAGATTGCCTATAACAGGTTGCGATTCTTTTTTTTTTCTGTTCCATTTAATAACATATTGAAAGGGCACAGGCTATTTATAAGGTATCATTAACGTATGGAATACTGCCAGTCGCGACAGGTTATATATATATTTATAAGTGTATAATAAGCTAAGCGTTCTTTGTCATTCCATACACTTATTTGCACTTTCAATTTCGCCCCTCGTGCAGACTGATAGAAGAAGGTAGCCAAGAATTTTATTTGTTGATCCAAGGGAGACTTATGGATATTTAGTCATTACAAACTAAATTCCATAAAAAATCGTCATACCAAATTGTATATATACAGAGAGAGAGAGAGAGAGAGAGAAAGAAAGAGAGAAAGAGATGGCAAGATGGACAGACACAGACAGACAGACAGACAGACAGAGAGAGAGAGACAGACAGACAGACAGACAGACAGACAGACAGATA
>JBCAUA010003225.1:0-13501 GCA_038406235.1 Peronia verruculata | reverse complement strand
ATCTATCTGTCTGTCTATCTATATGTCTGTCTGTCTGATTTCCTCTTTTCTTATTCTCTAGGTCTTTTTGCATAAACAGTCTTTTTATCTCACTGAGGTCACATCCTGGTCTGGTTGACGACCCAAAGAAGTTACTTCTGCCCTGGGCGACAAAATTAGTCATAGATAATGGTGGGTTATTGGTTGTCAGTAATTGTCACAACAGTTTTTTTTTTTTTTTGGTGGGTGGGGGGGGGGGGGCATTTGTTATTAGGCCATGTGTACCAAAGCGTACCTGACTGATACCATTCGATGCGATTCTAGCCAGTTCATTCATATCAGCCAGGTCCGTCACTCCTATGCCCCAGATATCGATACCTCGGCTTTTAGCCACCAGTGCAGAAAAAAATGCTTGTTCCCTGTATTTTAAACAGAGTAGAGAACAATGACAAAGATTAACTTCCTATCTCTTTATTATTATTATTATTATTAATTTATCAAGTTACTTCACAATTGGTCTGAAGACAACTTAATCTTAAATAGATTATTAAGAGCAATATTATAATCTTGAATGCTACTGTGATTTGTCTGAGAAAATTAAAATTAAAAATGAATTTAACATTACGCTGAAAAATAAATTTTAGATATTACTTTTTGTTTGTTTGTTGTTTGTTGTTGTTGTTGTTGTTTTTTATTGATGTTGTTGTTGTTTGTTATTGTTTCATTGTTGTTGTTGTTTGTTTGTTTATTTGTTGTTGTTGTTGTTGTTTGCCGTCGTTATTGTTGTTGTTTTGTTGTTGTTGTTGTTTTGTTGCTATTGTTGTTCTTTTCTTTGTGTTTTGAGAAAACTGGAGATTTGGTTATTTCATTGTTAGACCCGATTGTCCCGAGTGCCAAAGTCACGAAAAACGAACTGATGCAATATTTGTATTCAGGACGAAGTTTCATCTCATTGAAAGTTATATCTCCAGGAATTTATGTTAACTCCATGGAAAAGTATCTTAAATGTAAGGTCAAAGCAACTTTCATGTAAAATTACTAAAATATAAGATCAAAATTAGTTTTCGTCCAAAAGTGTCTAAAGTCCAGGATCCACTTTATTATCACAAAAAGATGATCTTAACAACATGTGCAAATTGATTTTCAAAGAAAGGTATTTTAATTTCATCTGAAGTATTAGAATCCCAGGAAGGATAAAAAGGAAGTACCGTAACCCCGAGATCAGGTTGATTTTCATAGAAAAGTAACTTAATTTCAGGTGAAGGTAAATGATCATAGAAAAGTGTCTTTTTTTCAGACAATTCAGCCTATCCCAAAGAAGTGCCTATGATGCGTAAAACATGTAGGATTTGCAAGATGAATACACGTTTCTTGATGATTCTGTAACAGGCAGAATAATTGTAGATAATGGTGTCGTATTTCGAATACCCATACGTTTAAATTCATCAGAAAATGCATCTTCTCCATGGTGATGATAATTTTACTGTGAATATAAGAAAGATCATGGCCCATATAACTAAGATCTTTCCTCAGACATCGAAGAAAAACATCCAGGAGAAAGATTTGACACGGAAAAGAACATAATAAACTACTTGACCCCAAAGATGAAATTGAGGAGCCTTGGCAAAGGCATCTAAAAGTGAGACATTCTTCCAGTCCCTATAGTGAATTGTTCAACGCGATGACAGGAAGACCTTCGTGACACCTGCAAAACCATTGGCAACACACCTGTCCTTTTGGACAAAAGGAAGCGAGAATAGTCTAGCCATTTTACGAGTTGCTTCAATGACTCTTCAGGTAGCTCCTCCGAAGTTTGCCTGTCGAAGTTGTCGAGAGAAGGCGTTTGAATAGCAAGGACTCGCTCTGAGTTATTATTATAGGCCGGGCCAGACGGGTTCTCCGCCTCTTCTAATGGTCAGCCCCGACTTCCATCTTCACGCGGCAGCAACTGTACGACAGGATATGCTCTTATCCTGTTCAGCTGACGGAAACGGGTCGCCCTTGGAGGAAGGTTACACTTCCACAGGTCTCCCATCTCGGTAAGGTTCCTGATGAGTACCCTCCTAGCACTTCCCCGACGTGGGACAGCTGCTGCCCGGGCGGGTCAGGTTGCGGAAGCTGGGCCGACAGGCCTGGCGTGGCAGGGAGAGAGAGGTGATGGTACCGCCTCGCCGGGCTGTGTCGGCCATAGCTTTGTGTGAATGCCTGGTGTACACGACTGCCCCTTCCTCCGCGGCCCTGGGGATTGGGAAAAGCCGGGGTACCCCCCCCCCCCTCCCCCAATTATGAACACACAACAAGAAGAAGGTATGCAGGGCTGCGCAACCCAAACATGTGCGCCGTACGGGAAGTGGCAGTTACCAGGCTTCCTCATGCAAGTGTGTTACTGGCAACCGTGTGTCTGTGAGTGAATGAGGAACGAATGGGAGAGCGAGCTCGGTTGGCTCCGCTGGTATCCGACACAAGAATCAGGCAAAAATCAAGGGGGACTCAGGGGCGTGGGGGGGGGGGCGGGGGCCCTCCCTGGAGAACTTCACGTTCTCCAGCTAAACGTCTGCGTGCTCCGGCCCAAACTCACCTCAACTTACGAGCCTTCTCTGAGACAGGAAAATTCACGTGGCACACCTTCAGGAGGCGCCGCTGAGGAGGAGCGGCCTCTCTTACATCTCAAATATCGGTACCTCACCTGCCGCTGTGACCGATGCCGTAGCTTGCCAACCCTAGTCAGGCGAGATATCACGGCTGTCCGTGTACATACTTCATGCCAGGAAGTGGACATACTAACTGTCAAGATATGGTATGAGGGCGGCGCTTCAGTCTAAGTAATGCCTACTTCTCACCAGGTAGCAACCCACAGCTGGACCTAGACAGATTCCTGCGTGATGGAAGTTTTGTGCTCGGTGGCGACCTTAACGCCCACAGCGTGTCGATGGGGTACCCGAGTTCGAGACGAACAGTGTGGAAAATACATTGAGGACTTGCTGCAGACTACGGCATTGGTCCGTCTTCAAAATGCGCCCCCCCCCCCAACTTTCTTCACAGAGGATATGGAGGGATGAGCCCCCCACACCAGACGCTAGTCTCGGCGGATCTGGTGCCGGTGACCACTTTCCAGGTGCTCCATGATATCGGAAGTGACCATTTGCCGATACTGATCTGTATCCAGGTGCCTCCCTAGAAGAGAGTCAAGAAACAGTTTCTGGAACTACCGCAAAGCGGACTGTGTCTCTCGACCGAGAGCTGGGCTTGAGAGACTTCCAGAGCATTGGTATGGAAGACGCCTGTGTTGCCATGACCAAAGCCATGCTCCGGGCGGCGCTTTAGGGCATTCCACGGGCCGCGGCAGGACAGGTTACCGGCCCCATTGGACCAGGGAGCTGGCATCTCAGGTCAATCAAAGGAAGAGAGCTCAGCGCGTAGCACACCGTAGCACGGCGAACAGGAGGAGGTACAACATGCTCACTGCCAAGGTGAAGTTGATGTCCAAAAGGAATAAGCGGAAGAAGTGGGAGTCCTTGTGCGAAACCTAAACCTCTACACCAGGGGAGGTGGCGCGTGGTCGCTCCTCCACCGCTTGAATGGTGCTCACATCCTTGCTGCCCTGGAGCCGATACGCTCAGCAGGCGGTTTTGCTGCAACGAACTTGGCACGAGCTGAATCGATCAATTACAAGCGTGCTCACCAGGACAAGGGGCTCTTTAGGGTACGGCGGGAGGAGGAGCGAAAACACGATGTGGCAACTGGAGAGATGCGAGGCGATGTTCACCATCACGGAGCTCGACCAGGCCATCAGAGGTTGTAAGACAAAGAAGACACCTGGAGACGACAACATTGATCTCGAGCTAATCAAACAGTTGCCCCGTCTCCGTTGGGCAAAACAAGCTGCTGCAACTCGTCAAAGGACGTGGGGGGAGGGGCGGCTCCCAACCAGCTGGAGAAAGGTCACAAGTGTCCCTATCCTGAAGAGTGGGAAAAACCCGACAGAGGCTGCAAGCTACCGGCCGATTTCTCTCATCTCCAACCTTTGCAAAGTTGCTGAGAGAATTGTAAACCAGAGGCTAACGGGCCTCGTGGAGTTCAATGGAAGCTTCCGGAAAGGCAGGCAGGCGAACGACCAAATAATCTGCCTGACCAACGACATAGCAAATGGCTTTCACGCTCAGCAGCACACACCTGCGGTATTCATAAAGCAGACATATGACAGGGTATGGAAATCGGAACTGCTCTTGAAACTATTGAGACTCGATGTCCGAGGCAAGCTATATAGGTGGATCAAGAGCTTCCTCACAAACCGGACCATTAAGACTAGATTCCGGGTGTGTCTCGAGGGAGCGGGCGGCTGAGGAATTCCGCCCTCAGCTCTATCGTGTTCCTGACCCTCATAGCAGACCTAGAGCCGACCCTGAATACCGAGGCAGTCCTTTTTGCAGACGACATTGCCATTTGGTCGACGGGAAGGCATGTCGCAACCTTAGCCAGCAACCTGCAAATGTCGCTTTCTGCCATCCCCTGCTATACCCACCTCTGGAAGATGGTAGTGAATGCGAACAAGACCGTGTTCCAGCTCTTCACTCTGAGCACCCCAGTCCGAAGGCGGTTGGTCAACTTGCACTGCAATGGAGTGCCCCTATCACGGCCTGAAGCTCCCAAGTACCTAGGCCTGAAGCTTGACTCCACGCTGCCGATGCCAAAACATGTTGACCAGGTTGCCCAGAAAATGTCCAAGCGATTAGACCACCTGAAGAGGCTAGGGAGCTCCCGGTGGGGGGGGGGGGGGGGGCTCCGCTGAGGTTCTCAGGAAGTTGTATCTCAGTGATACAGCATGGCCCTGCAGACTTTGGCTAGTAGGAGGTCGCTGGAACGACTTGACCGAGTGCAAAACAGTGCGCTAAGAGCGATCACAGGGGCTCTGAAAAAGTACACCAACAGAGGCCATGGAGGTCGCTGTGAATGTAGAGCCCTTGGGTCTGCGGAGAGAGAAAGCGGTTATAAAACAGTTCGGGCGGATAGACCGGCTCCAGAAAAGGTCCTTTGCCTAGATAGGAAAGAAGCTGGCAGAGGAGTACGAGCTAGCCCCTACTCGTGCCAAAATCCGCCGAATAGACACTGTCCTGTCGCCGCCTCCCCCCTCAGTCTCCTGAACAGCACATCGACCAAGGCGGGTGTGGAGTCCTGCCTCTTAACGGCAGCACTTAAGAAGGACGACCACTATTCCACAGATGCGATGGTGCGGGCGTATAGGGACGGCTCTGCCTGTGGGGCTGTCCGTGACGCCGACTACGGGGCATACATCGAGTATCCCGACGGGGCTTCGGCCGACCGCATCTGGGGTCCCTGCGGGTCGAGAGCCTCGAACAACGATGCCGAAGTGGAGGCAACATGGAGAGCGCTAGTCCATGTCGAGGAAAAATTCCAGGCGGGAGCTGTGCTCCCTGAGAACATTGTGGTGCTCTCTGACTCCAAGGCTGCTCTTCAGGCCCTGAAGTCTCGCAGCCCTCGCACCGAGGTCGAGGGGCTCGACCTAATACGCACGACGGTGGCGAGACTGGCCTCAAATTACCTGATAACAACGACACTGCAATGGATCCCTGGTCACAAAGGCGTCCGGGGGAATGAAATTGCAGATTCACTGACAAAGGACGGGTCGCATTGGGAGCAAGAGCTGATCTCGGTGACCTTTCCGGGCGCGAAAATAGCCATCGTCAAGAGGGCGAAGGAGAAATGGATGAAGCGCTGGGATGAGTCGGGCAAGGCTTGAGCGCTTCACAAAGCCCAACCCCGATACTACAAGAATGACGCTATCAATCACCTGAAGCGTCATGAATATGCCACAATTTTCCCACTGAGAACTGGACATGTGGCACTAAGAGAGCACCTCAGCCGCTGGCATCCTGGCCGGAACCTGCTGTGCCGGCATTGTGGAATCCACCCGGAGAACCCTGAGCACACCCTGCTCAACTGTGAAAGACTGTCCCGATTGCGGATGCAGCTCTTGTCTCCCAAACCCACGATAGAAAACTGTCTGTAAGGCACAGTGGAAGTGCTGAAAGGTACCGTCAGCTTCTTCCAGGCAGCTACCCGGGAGATTTGAGCGAAACAGGAGTATTTATTTCCTGCCGGTAGTCTGATGTTTAAGAGTGCGGTACCAAGTCTTGTCGGCAACCAGCCCAGCTGCCCACAGAGGATGATTAAGCTTCTCCGGAAAAAATAATAGTGCCAATACATGAATTTTGGGCCCGAATCAGAAGTACGTTTGGACTTCTCTCTGAGCACAATTAATACTTCATACTTATGTCTTTTGGGAGGAGCCACCACTGCACCTCATATCACTCAGACTTACATTACAGCTGTAAAGGGCTGAAAAATGGATCACAGCATACCTGGGGTTTGGTCACAAAGCCATTTTACGAGATCTAGCAACCTTGCAGAGGCCATATTCGAGACAACCTCAAAAAGGAGAGCACAAAATGTGGGATGGCAGAAGAAAGACTGGACGGACAGTATTGCTGAATGGACGGGATCAAAAAGCTCTCGAGGAGACCTGGCACAGAAACTGAGAAACTGGGGTGGACAGATCATCTTCTAGGCATCCAATGACACCCCCTGACATTAGGGGTGGAGGATGAAGAGCCCTACACACCTTCAATCCAACTAATCGGTCTCAACTTAAAGTTAAATTATCAGCAAAATCGCCTGTCCCGCCGCTCGTCAGAGTCATCCACAACACTCAATTCTACCTGCCGAGTACAGGACCAATTACAATGGGCGACGACTTTTATTTTTAGTGATATTTGCTGTCTACACTAAATTACACTGAATTACACTGAATTCAAAGATGGTGTTAGATTCGATTTTTTTCAAAACCTATTTAAACATTGTCTTTTTTCAGTTTGCCATAATTCCAAAGTAGATAGGGATACGTCATTGGCGCCTGTTTTGGCCAACGTGCATTTTGGAATAAATTTCTTCGGGGTTTTGTCATCCACAAAGCACTTCTGCCTGACGGTTTTACTGATTCATTTGAAACTGTCGGGTCCGACTCTGGGTGTGTAGCTCGCTTAAAGCAAGGTAAGGATTATTTGATCTGAAACGATCTGCTTACCGGTTTATGGAACTGCCGTCTGTCAACAACATCAAGACCATGGGAACATATTTCCGCCCGCCCGCAGTCAGGACCCGAATGGCCTCATCAATACCCAGGTCGAGGAATGAGGCTTCATCGGGGTAGTCGAATTGAAGTAACGCTGGGAACAATATTTCAGAGAGTTAATTGGCATTTGTGGACCCGCACATAAGAGATAGAAGAGAGCTCGCACCGAATTTCAAGGCCATTAACCTATAATGGGGGAGGCGAGGGGGCTGCCAAAAATGATAACCAGATACGTAAGAAAGTGATGGATTTCTTCTAGAGGTCCTATGCATGATCCACAAGGAATAGAGAAGAATAACTGACTAATAACTAGCTAAAAACAAACTAACTGACGAACAAACGAATGAATCAATTAACTGACAAACTAACGAACTGATCTACCAACTATCTAACCATCTAACCAACAAACTAATTGTCTAGCTATCTAAATAACTAACTAACAAACTAACTAACTAACCAACCAAGTTACTAAATAATGTGACTGACTGACTGTGTGAATTACCTACGAATATACGTACCAAATAAGTAAGTGAATTACCAGTTGACTGACTAACTTATGAGCCAACCAACCAACCAACCAACCAACCAACCAACCAACCAACCAACAAACCAACAAACCAACCAATCAACCAATCAACCTACCAACTAATCAATCAACCAACTAATCACGAACCTACATATTAATTAACCAGTCAAGCAATAAACCTAAGGAGTAATGGGGAAAAAAAATGACCAATCAAACGCCTAATTAACTGATCAAGCTACCAACCAATCAATCAATAAATAGCTCTTTTATACACTAATTAACTAATTGATGATGATTACAGTCTCCCTGAGCTTTTGGACGTCTGATTGAATGAAGTATTCAAGAAAGATTTTCAATTTTCGACAGGTTAGAATAATATATGGCGATCACTATGCTTTAACCAAGGATCTTTACTATTTAAATTGGAGAGCCGATTGATGACGTCACACATGCTGAGTGTGCAGCCATGCCCATGAGGGAAAGACACCAAGGTAACGCCGTTGACGTCGTGTTCATGATTTCACGAATGAGCAAAATTCACACTGTCGTTATCTCATGATTGCAAGTCTCTTGTATTCTGTCCTTGTTCTCGATTTAGAAAAAAAAAAAAAATCAATCCGTTTGTTTACAAGAAAAGAGTCACTAGATCAGAATAGTGACTAACTCGCCTGGCATAGCAAATAGCAACGCCTCCCTGGCCATCGCATCCGGTGTTGGCACACGAGACACAGGGCGTTTTGTTAAGGCGACGTCATCAATCCGTACTCCAGTATTAAGGTATAAGTTCCTTGGGTTTATCGAACTCAATATAATGCAAGAAAAAAAGGCAAATAAACCACCAAACGATAACTGAATTCATCATCTTAAATGTTTGATGTCTTAAAATATGACCAGGGAAAGAATTTTTTAATCAACAAGGTCATAAAGTAATAATATATGTTGCGGTTCTAGACAGTATGGTTTGAAGTGTAAGATCAAAATAATAATAATAAAAATAATATAAAACAGATAATTAAAAAAAAAAAAACTCAAAGAGAATATGAGTGACAGGGAGAACTAGAGAGAGAAAAGAGAGGCGGAAAGAGAGAGAAGGAGAGAGAAAGAAATAGGTAGCAGAGAGAGAGAAGAGGAGAAAAAGAGGGAGAGAGAGGGGGAAAAAGCAGTTGGTGTGGCGAGTTTTTGGATTGAGTTCTGAGTCCCGAAGATAGAAATCAACATCTTCAAAAACACCACCTTGTTACATTTAAGACTTATGAGACAGGAACAATTTAATTACATTATTTTTATTGCACATAAATATCTTTGTGATCATTTCAGAGAAGCAAACCATTCCAGGTATAAACCATGCACATGAAGACCTTGGCTAAATGACTGTAGAGTTAGTGGAAACAGCACTAATCTAAAAATGATGGTTTGCCTATTATTTCATGTTATCCTCCGAACATTCCTTCTGCTGTTGTGAAGACTTAATAAAATTAAAGCATTTTGAAATTTCTCTCACGCACAATCTTTGTCTTTTAATACCTGACAAGAATTGTTATTTTGTAAATTGTTACTCTGTTGATGATAGTAATGCTAGTGGTAGTGGTGTAATTAATGCTGCTGATGTTTGTTGCTGTGGTTGTTAGTTGTTGTCGTTGCTATTGCTGTTGCTGTTGGTGCTGCTTCTGTTGTCCTTGTTACTATTATTGGTATAATTTGTCAGGTTTGCAAAGTTAATGAGGTATTTCGAGAAAAATCACATGACCGAGGTTTTTCGCTCACACGCTGATTTGTTTATTTGCTCTGCGCGTGGCAGACAAATCTTGACGAATGAAGAGCTTTCAAACCTGTCACACCATGTAAACAAAGCCACATGTGAGCGATGTTGCCTCGGTCATGTGACCGATCTCGAAATACTTCATTTGTCTGATTATATTACTACTAGCTGGGTACCCCACGGCCTCCGTGGGAGGCTTTTTAAAATATAATAGTCGTGCGACTTAAATTTTTTGGCCACCTCGATGCTGATATTTTGGTTCATTAAACTGAATATTACTCAAAGAAAACGTGTTTTGAACGCGTCATGTGTCCCACACGGAAGCGATGGAGGACAAAATAAATAATAATTCGGCATTAGAAAAAAGTAAATTAAAACAAGTGTGTAAATTCAATCAAAATAAAGAGTAGCCTATAAGACAGTTGGGTATTAGTTGCCCACGTGTGTAATTTTAGTTGAATTTTAAATGCCTACCGATTCCGACTTTATTGGACCATAAGATAAGTGCCACGCCCTCTAATCGCTCTTTTTATATAGATTACTATTGATGTTGTAATTTTAACTGTTGTTTTTGTTATTGTTGTTGTAAATTGCCATACTTGCCTAAAAGGTTTATTTGTATGAGTTGTAACTGGTTTTATTGTAGTTCATATAGAATGTCATACCTGTTTGGAAAGTAGTCTTATCTGTCTGTAGTTCGATCACAGCAGAGACGGCAGAACAGTAGAGGACCGCGCCCACCCGGGCTTCAGTAGGGCCAAAGTCCAGAGCTTCTACGGCTGTAAGACACGGATCATGCTATTCTTAAAATATTATACATACAGTAAGCCATTCTGTGTCGTTCATATTCATATCTTTGTTTGTTTGTCTTTACAGTCATTCCATTGAATGAACAAACACACTCACGCCTATTGAGGGCTATGCATGATAGCCCTTACATCCGATTAGTCTATGCTTCTTTGTTCCTGGTCTGTCCGTGTGCTTCACGATGCAAGTGTTCGATTTTCAGTGAAAAAAACAAAACAAACATAAGGAAGCTTTAGTAAAGGAAGGGGGGGGGGGGGGAGGAGGGGGTTTGCGGAGCGGCATTTCTTCTGCCTCTCTAACCCGTCTTTATAAACAAGGGGGACATTTAGGTTGGTTGTTGTTGTTCTTGTTGTTGTTGTTGTTATTGTTGCTGTTGTTGTTTTCATTATTGTTTGTTTTGTTCTCTTTATGCTTTGTCTCGTTCTTTTGATGCTCCAAATTACAAACGGCCAGCCACTTGAAAGGAAGAATGGAAGGAAGGATCTTTGGCTATCTGTTTTATGACTCAAGGCTGTTTATAGATTTATTGTCCGCCTACAGCCCAGTGTTGCAAATCTGACTCAGTTTCACACACACTAAAGGGGACCTACAACTTGTCATGAACTTTGAACTGCATTGCTTTTGAGAAGAGATCAACACAAGTGTCACAAGCTCTGTTTGTCATACAAAGCAATTCAAGATTTTAAACTGCCAGTTAAAAATTTAAATGCTGGTTTATAGAGCTGGGTGCCACACCAATTTATGGAATTGCCCAGCCATCCAGATGATTGCTGCAAAGCTAAAAACTCACCATGGGATAAAGACGTCTTCATCAGTTCGAAATTGTCCTGTCCTATGCTGTTAGAGCCATCTATAACAAAGACCAGATCCACTGTAGAGAAGACAGTCAAAAGGTACTGCATTAGCAATGCAAAACACCACTAGAAATGTGATTAAGACATATCATAAATTAACCCTTAAAGATATAGAATCTGGTTCTGGAGGTGACCACAACAAAAGAAGTGGGGATGTCAATCAACAGGTAAAATCTACTGCAAAATATATGAATGATAAAAGTACAAAACACATGTTTGAAAAGAACTTATCTGGAGGAGAGAAAAGTGTTCTTTTATATATCTATATCAATAAATCTTTTTTCGAATTAATTATGCTATTCTATTTACTTTCCATGCCGGTTTAGCAGGCAAAGAGAATTAAAGCAGAACAGGCTGGATTTAGACCAGAAAGCAGTAGTTATGTAATCTCAGAAATTTGGATGGAAAAATATATCCAACATCAACAGGAGCTACATCATGTAATTTTTGACTTCAAGAATGCATTTGATAGAGTTTGGCATGGAGCTTTATAGGTCACTATGAAATTATACAACACAATACCAACATAATTTCTGTTATACAGAGCCTGTATAAAAAACAAAACAAAACAAAAACGAGTGCAGTTTTCCTGAAAAACAACTTTGCCAGCTGGTTTAGGACGAAGGTGGGGGTACGAGAGAGCTGTCTGCCCTAACTGTGTAACATCGTCCTCGAGCTGACTCACACCTCGAGTGTGTGTCTGTGAGAGAGAATCTTTCAAATAACAAGAGATACAGTGTATTCTTATCTTTTCTTCTTTAAAGTGGCAAATTGTTCGGAAACTTTTGTACCAAGCACCAGTCAAAGATAAGCTCGATAGAGCAAAGCCATTACGGGGAATGTGTGAAAGACAGAGCATTCAGTAGGAAAGGAAAGGAAGGTGACAAAAATGGCGAATGAAATCAAATATCTCAGCGATGTTTATAATCAGAGATTTTCATTTACACCAGTAAAGTTGAGTAAATAAGACTTGATCGAATTTAATATGACAAATACTGTTAACTTATTCCACTTGTTGTTGTTGTTGTCGTTTTTGTTATTGTTGTTGTTCTGTAATTGAAGAGACACTGTTTCCGCACTACATTTTCCAAGCATCACTTGCCATTGTATATACGTACTCGTTCCTTATGACTTTTCAATTAAGTTTGAAAAGCGCACGAAACTGCGTGTGGAGGGTGAATACATAATATAAAGTTTCAGTCTGGGAAAAGTCACAAATTGTCTGATGGTTAAAAAAAAAAAAAAATTAAAAAGAAGCCTTCTGATTAACATAAGAAGCTCATGGCAAACACAATCAAGCCTGACAAATGTGAAATCCGATCCGCTTCAGCTGCCTAGTCGAGTTACAGATGAGCCCGAGGGTTTGAAATATTGCAATACTTTTGTGTGAAAAATTGTTGACTTGTTAAGCTATATGGATCCGATAGCGTTTCCTAAAACCAAAACCAAGGCTGATTTGGTTCTAATTATGTTGAGGACTAGCCCAGTAAAGTGCAAAAAATAGCTAACAAGTCGGGCCAGGGACAGTTAAAAATCTTCTCCTAACTGTCTGTAAATCTTACAATGACGTGTTATATTAGACTTGCAGGGTGTGCCATTCATGTATTCAGTGTGCATGTCCCCTATGTGCAGTTTCATTTTGCATTTTATTTTTTTTTTTTTTTCATCATAGAAATGCAAATATGTATAATCTAACGGTCGCCTGACGTGAACAATAATGATATGCAAGGAAACCGAATTGTGCATTCAAACATTTTTATCTGGAGTTTTCAGGGTATTTACATAGATACAGACGTATGCTTGGGATGGCCACGGTATGTTTTCAGCGGACACCTGAGAACTGATACGTTCTTGACATGAGCGTGTCATTTGCTCAGACCGGCTAATCATCTTGGAGATGATCCTGTGAATACATCAGGCAAGGTAAAATGATGATCTCTGTGTTCCTCAGCTGTTATATTTAAGGAGTCAACATCAGCATCTACCACACTGCCTCTACGCTCTCTAAAGAGCATACAGAATATCGATATGACCCGGAAAGAACTACATGCAGAACATTTTGTTTCTTTCCTGGATAACCTAAGCTAAGAAAAGGGCAGGAGATTTTGCAATGTACCTCTACGCCTACTTCACGTCCGCAACTACTTCCTCTCCCATTAATTCCTAGATTAAGAAATAGCAATAGGTCTTTTTTGCCTGCCTAGTTCTGCATGTAATGTGAGTAACGGTATATGGAGTTGGCCAGTACTAGTAGACTAGAGTTGCTTAATTTGTATGTGATATAATTGTGGGCGGTGGTTCCAAAAGTGTTTATATAAGAGTATGCGAACGGGCATATGTATGTATGTACGTGTGTGTATGTGTGTGTGTGTGTGTGTGTGTGTGTGTGTGTGTGTGTGTGTGTGTGTGTGTGTGTGTGTGTGTGT